>VMKM01001369.1:0-149394 GCA_008360985.2 Macquaria ambigua
GGAGAGTGTATGGATGTATTCAAAGAGCTGGAGATTGCTCCAGTGGCCAACTGTAGTGCTACAACAGAAAAATCCCCTGTGGCCCAAAAAGCATTTTACCCAGGACACCATGAACGACAAAAATGTAAATGATTACTTAATGCATTGTGAAATTTTAAAGGTTTTATAATTGTCAAACCTTCCCAGTGCAAAAAATAGCTACTTTTATGTGCATGACGTCATCTCAGTGTGAAGGGGGGGAGACACTAATATGCATGTGCAGTTGGACGCACAACACTGAATAAGACCAGGAAAAGAGAACATGTTTTTGGCGTATGTGCCATGGATTAAGGAAACTGGATGCTGTGTTCCAAGATGGTGTACCAACAATTCCAACTTAAGTTGCTCACTGGGTGCATACTGTACACTGAAGTTTTTCAAGCTTCTTCATTTATGGGCCCATAGGAGATGTGCATTACAGACCTTTTTGTAGCTGAGCTGGCTGACTTCCTGCTGGCCCTCCACACACATTTTTTATTGTTTTTTTATTTTATTGCAACCAATGGATCAAATTTTCATAACACAAAGAGTCACTTCAGAGTGTTTGGGATGCTCAGAAAAATGTAATCAATATTTTGCAGTTGTCTCTTTCATAATGATGTGCATGCAGGGGGAAAAGTTTGCTTGCTTGTTCTGGCTGATATTGGCCCGACCCGAGAGACACTGGGCGTCTCCCTTTATCCCGTCTAGTGTGTCACAGTGGAAGACCACCGATGTGGTATCTGGGACGGCTCATGACATCTAAACAAAAAGACTAGATTTTTTTTGCCTTCTCTTGCCTAGTTTGACAACTTCTGTGTTCTGTTTTCTGTGATGTTGACCCACTCGAGCACAGAATACTTTTCTGTGCACAACTGTGAACATTAAGAAGCGAAAGAGAAAGGACGTTCAACCTGTAATCATCACGTACTGTACTGTAGGTAGAAGGCAGAGCCCACCTTAATTGCAGAGTGACGATGAATGGTTCCAGGTTCACTTTCATTCACGTGTGAACTTTCATCGTTGGTACATCCTCAGGTCAGGACAATTATTGCAAAGTGATCTTTATAAACAGGTATCTGCATATAAATGCAGAATATGCAGGTAAGAGACAAGATTTTGGCATCGGAAACATTCTGGTTTCCGTTTGTAGTCCGATTAGTATTGACCAATCAAGTTTGAGCATGCTTTGGTTGCATTGGTTGCATGCAGGTAAACAGTCCGTGTAGAGAGCAAAAGAGGCGGAACAATCTTGAAACCCATCACCTATTGTCTGACAATGATTTTGCTTTTTATCAATCTCGGAACCCTAGAGATTAGCTTTTTATTAGACTTTTTAAAATGTTTCTGCATTCAAGTCATCGTTAGATGGTAGCCGATGGGTTCCGAGATTACTAATAGGACTGTAAACAATGACCGGCACACGGAAGAGGAAGTCTTGGCCCGGATATCCATTATCTATTATCCGGATATCCGCTGGCTACCCCGAAAGCCCCAAAACATTGGCCCTTGCCCCCAGAGGCTAAATTGTAGTCAGGCGATAGCCGATGGGTTCCGAGATGGATTCCAAAGTAACTTATGTATGTCACACAAGTCGTAAAAGATGGCAAGCTATCAAAACAATCAAAATTGTTGTTGATTAATTTTCTTTCAGTTGGCTAGTCGTTTCAGCACTAGTGAGTTTACAGACCATCATGCCATCACATCAAGTGATGCACTATGTATGTGGGTTTATTTATAGAGAGGGAAACAGAGAAGAGGAGAGAAGTGGGAGGACTGTGCACGTGCATTATGGTGGTGTTACGTTTGCTCTTGGCCTGGAACGCTCCCTCAAACATCTACTGTACAAATCCCAGTAGATAACCACTCTCGTCATCTTTACCTAACATTCCCTCACTCCCTCCATTTTCACATTTATTTATAATCATCACAGAGATGGGGGTGAAAAGGTGGAGTAATGCTTGAGAGTCTTTGGGGATTTCCTGCAATCTCTGCTGTTTCATTATAAAATATAGAGCCAGGAAGCCCCCTTCCCCGGCTACCTTCCCCCTTCACCACCTTTTAGCTCCCGCCTCACTGCTGATCTCTTGCCATGAAGAGCAAGAAGGCTGAAACCACTGACTGCTGCATATTTTAGTTGCACGTCAGAAATAATCACAAGTAATATCTGGATGCTCACTTCATATCCCGGCAAATGAGAGCAAACCACAACACAGGCCCGTTCACTCACATAAATGAAGCTATCCATCTGTATATTATCCCTCTCTTACAGGTCACACAGATAACCAGCTACATGGGTGTTAATGGTTTAATTTGGGGACTAAATGTGTTGATAAGCTTATGTAGTCACAGTGAATTATGAGTGAGTGTCTTAAGTGGGTTGTCCTGCCAGCTGAAACTGCTAATGTGAGCTGCCACCGTTAATGTTTGTTTGCTGTACATCTCAAAGGTAATTTAAAATTGACATGACACCACATTGTGAACACAGTGGAAGAACATCAGGAGGAAGAATTGTAAGGTTTAACTTTACAGTGTAGCAATAAGCAGTAATGATGCTCCCCAAAAATGTCTACTCCTACCCTCCTCACCCTCTTTTTTACTGGTGGTGATGATGTCACCTCTCCTGAGTAAGAGCCTGGGAGTCTTACGTAATACAAGGGCAAGGCTCCGTATGCTCTGAAAGGGGGTGAGGGGTGGGGGGGTAGAGGGCACTTAGGGATGTGTGTGACAGAGAGCAAAAGACACACAGTGAGGGAATGCAAGTAAGTGTGTGTGTGTGTGCATGTGTGCAAAATTCTGCCCTGCTCCCTTCTCGCTGATGATATAATACTTTCAAGCCGTTGTCATGGAAACGAACAGGCACTACAGGCTAGATTTGGCATTGGGGGGTAAGATGACGAGGGGAGGGGTTTGTCTAACTGCATTTGGAGATTTGGATGGCAGGCTCTTATTTGGATTGTACCGTATGTGTGTGTGTGTGTGTGTGTGTGTGTGTTGCTGTGTGCGTGTGCACGCAGATGCTTTGGCCGTTGCTGTTTTGCTGTTCTGATGACTAAGCATATTATATTACAGTTTGGTACAGACCAGACCCGACCTCTGGAGTAAAGGCTCAAAAGAGAATTTCACTGTGTGTGTGTGTGTGTGTAATAGATAAACAGACAAAAAGGACAGAGAGTGAGAGACAGAGCAGTACAAACACACTACGATCTATGTGACACTTGAAACCGTGTGATGAAACACTATTGCCATTCTAGTGGGTCTATAGGTGAGTCTATGAAGACAGTTTGGCTCTATCAGTCAAATACAAGTTAAACTTGGCTAACTGGCTGGAAAACAGAGCCTGGGTCAAGCTGGTATCAATATTCCTGTCGTGTTCTGGCAGTTTATTACACCTTGGTGTCTTCATAGTTTTGACCATTGTTTCCATTGATTATGATAATGTTGTCCTCACCAAGTTAACTGTTAAGATCTGCAAACATAGCAACATCGCACATGCAAAATGTTGGTAATAATTCCTCATTGCTCAAGAAAACTGTGTGAGCACACAACTACAGTAGTTCAAACCAGGACGTTAGTTACCTGTAAACTGGGATGGATGTTGCCACATTCCCAGACATGTACTGTGTCTCAATTCAGATACTGCCATTAGTTCACTTACATGCAGTATACTGTGTACACTATGTACTGACTTGTGTAGTGCGTTCATTTTGACAGGGTAGTGTTGTTGTTGTTGTTGTGTGCTTACCGGAAATGACGATCGCAACCTTTGACCGCATCTTCTTCTTCTTCTTTTTAATGACGGATTGCAACTGGGCGGAGCATTATCGTCAACATTTACCACGATTGCCGCATGCTGAAATATCTGCCAGCTTGTTTGCTCACTTGACTTCAATTCAATTATATTAAAAATTAATAAAAAATGAACGTGCTTTTACTTTTAGCCGTAACAATCGCAACCGCGGACACCATTTTCATACGTTGGTGGTCCTCCCCTTCTGCTACGTAGCCAAGATGGCGACCGTTGAGGGTGAGAAGTGTGCAGCGTTCCACACTCAACTTTCTGACCGTTATGAGTACACCATCCGGGTACTCATAGTGTACTGCATGTTGTCAGACTTATCAGTGTGAACGCACTTATGCACTCAAAATATTAAGTGTAAGTATGGAAGTACGTGAATTGAGACACAGCAATGGAGTATAGTTCAGGCATAGCTCTGAAGTTGCGCTTGCATTAGCTGATTGGCATCAGCTGTTTAATTTCATGCTTCACAGCGTTATTTTTTCCCCCACACGTTTTGTGGCAAGTCCCACCCTACTGTGCTGTGATTGGCTAGTACTTGTTACTTCGACATGTCTTTGTGATTGGATGCTAGCTGTGAGTGCAGCTGTGCCCATAGGATGATAGAGATCCGTGGCGCTCCCTCGCCTGTGACTTATTGCATTGATTTCTAGTTAGTCTTTATTACGAAACAGGAAAGATCTCATCAGTTAATTTACCACGCTGACTCGAATACTTCTGAGGGGCATACGTTAAGATAATAAGCATAGATAAAATAACAAATGTTAAATTAACTGAAATGCCTTCATTTTAAATATTTTTGCCTGTCTTATACAGTTCTCTAACCCTTTGTCTTGATGGCAACACATGGTTCAAGACTGAGTGTAATATGTTCAGTGAATAAAGTTATGGTTATGCTGAGAAGCAAATGTTATATGAACAAGGGGTTAAATTGTGTAGAGTTAAATTGAGTTGCATTCCCTCTGTAGATATAAGGATTTAAAATATATTTCTATTTCTATTATTATTACATTATCATCAATGTCAGTAGTGTGAAAAGTGTTGCTAGCAGGAATTTGACAGAAAAACCAGTGGAGCTAGCATCCAATCACAAGGATGCGTTGAAGGGCTGCTCTACTGTATGACAGTCTACAGTGTGAGCATTTCACTGCTTATAAGTGAAAATTACAGTGTGTACAAATAAGTTATCTCTCCTCTCTGTTTCTTATTAGCAAATTCATTATCAATTTTAGGAGTCACATTCTCCCAGTATAACTTTCAATCATGTATCAATAATTTAAGTTTATAAACTTATTACTTTTGAACCAGGACTTTTAGTATTTGGACTTAGTAGCTTGTGAAAAATAAGGTGCGTCTGGTTTAGAAGACTACAGCTGTTATTTCATTGTGTCAGATACATATTTAATCAGCATTTAAGTAAGTATCGGATCACACTCGATATGGACAGATACCTAATATTAAAGAACTCAGATCTAGGCCAAAAAAAGTTGACTGCGACATCCCTAGTTCATTATTAGTTATTCCAGCAGAATCCTCGTTGCTGCTTGGATTCTTTGAGAGCTCCCTTAAAGAGCAGAGCCTTTTCCACCAAATCTAACTTTACAACCATTTGCTGTAAATGGTTGGTTTGTTGATGTGTCTCTGACTGAACTCAGTAATCAACTTAGTGAGGTCAATATTAATATTGCCAACAGAAATGATGGCTAAAACTACCAAAATAGGCAGAATTATCTTTTAAGTCCTGTGGGGTTGCCTAGTAGTCATAATGAATTATTCACAGTTATCAGACTGTCACACAAATGCTCTGGATCCCACAGTTAATAGAATTAACAAGGGGACAGTTTTAGACAGTAAAATGCCACAGTGGAACTCCATTAGCAGATCTATGGCTGCCGCGGTGCTGATGAATAACAGTTAAATATGCCATTAATGAATTCCCTGCTAACTCATTCCACACAGGGGTGTGATGCACTAGGGATTTGCAATACATCCCCCTCTGCTTTCTCTCATCAAACTACCATCAACTGGAAGCTATCTGGCCCTTTATGATTTTGCATCTCACACTTCAGCTGGATAATTATGCACAATGGGAAATGTTTTCTTTTTCTGTGTGTGTGTGTGTGTGTGTGTGTGTAATCACTGTGTGCTTTCCCTCTGTGAAAAACAACACAGAAAATATCTCCTGAATGATGCGATAGCCACTTCGCCAATAGTGTCCGGCTGTAATTACATGGCGGTGTAATATGGTTTGGCTGAAGGAGGCCGTTGTTTGAAGATTGCTTTGAAAGATGGACTGAGTTGGCTTGAGATATTTGGACTTCTGGGTCTTACAAGGGAGTGATCAGAAAGGTAAACCACCACCATAAGACCATCTGATCAACTCTATCTTTTCACATCAGTTTTGCTATTTAACTAACTGTTCTTTGAAGGATCAGTAACTGTCTGGACACATTTAGTCACCATCTAAACGCAAATCTCTAGATAATGGAGAAAAAAAAGATATGCCACAGCTGGCATGTACACTTATTTTGTATCTAGTCAAAGGATCTTACTCTTTAATAAACAGTCTGTCTCTGTAGGGATCCTTTCCATAATGTTGTCAGACACTTTCAATAAGAGTCTGAGCCTGTCAGTGGCAAAAACAAGCATTTTTAGAGAACAGACTTTTCACGGGTGCAATTGCCCCAAAGGATTACGTTGCAGCCTGAGAACAGTGTGCTGCTCCTTTAATCTTTGCATCTTTATTGTCAAGATAGAAAAAAAAAGACCAAAAGGTGAAAGAAAGTCTGGGGCACTGCTTGCTGGATGAAAATGACAAATATTATAGCACCTAACAATAGCTGGTGAACTTCAGCCCCTGCACCATATGGCTAGAAGCAAAGCGTTCTGAGAGTTTGACTTGACAGGGGTTGGGAGGTAGAGCAAAGAGAGCGACGAGAGTTTTCATGTGAAGTTCAACATCGACTCGCTCCCTCACACGGATGATGGAGAGGTTTCATTCGAGCTGATGTCACAAGGAGACACGGCCACGCCTTGGAAGAGCAGCCGTCATGTGAAGCTGTCAATGCTTTAATAGTGCTGGGACAACATAGAGCAAACATTAAAGACAATAACAGAACCAGGGGGATGATGGCGCTCAGCATAACAAAAAATAAATAAAAAGAAAAGGTGATTAAAGTTGCATCCCCCACCCTCGGGGATCTGTAGAAGCTCATCCCTGTGTACATCTCGTGCATATTCTGAGCGCACGTGGAGGGCTGGGGGCCTGTTCTGCACATGCTCAGTGGGCGATGATGATGTGGGCTGACACATTGCATGTCGTGAGCGTAGTTACCGTGCTGAGTAATGTGACATTTAAGGACTCCCGCTTTTTTTCCCTTCCTTGCACAGTTTGTAGCACACACACACTATGCCCGAACAAACATCCATGCATACACATACGCAGATGTGCCCACATGCACGCACACACATATATCATGAGCCTAGCTCCCTTCAGCTGAGAAGAACATAGTTTCTGCATGGTTTGAGTAGGACACATCACTCACTAGCTCATGACTCTGTGTTTGTTCTCCTACATTTATCCTCTTTTCACTCTTTGTAGTCCAAGATTTCTTGGTGGAGACTCTGGGAAAATGTGATAAGGTCCACTGCTACGACAGAAATCACATAATTTTACATGAACGGTGCATGGACACTTAACATAAGCTTAACTTACATCACTGACTACGTTTACATGCACAAAATATTCCGGTTCTTGCCCTTGTTCCGAAAAAGACAATATTCCTACTAAGCTGTTTACATGGCTAATGAAAATCAATATTCCTGTTTAAACGCAGCTTTGTTGACCGTGTAAACTCAGCCTCCCTCTTCATTCGTTCAACCAGCTTCTTGAAAAGGTCGGCGTTGAGATATTTGCGCGTATCCAAAAACCTGTTGGTATCCAAGTCTTTCATGTTTAAAAGTAGGTGTGTTTCTCCTTCCCAGCAGAAATTTTCTTTTTTACATGCATCTCTACCCCAGCCTTTCAAACTGTTGGCTAGTTGGTTTGTTTACAACGCACAGAACTGAGCGTAAACAGGCAAGAGGCCGTGTGCCGCAAACTGCAGTAAAAACCCCAACTGAGACGCATATTCTGATTCCAAAGAATGCTCCTAAAACCTGAATAGTATCGGCATATCCAACACGTCTTAATCGGAAAACACTACATTCAGAATAAGGCCTAATTCGGAATATCCAAACGGAATATGCTGTTTACATGACCCGTATCAAATTCAGAATATTGTCATATTGGGAATAATTAAAATTAGTGTGCATGTAAACATAGTCACTGCTGGATTATTCTGTTTTTCTACAACTTGGGTCATATTTTTGCCATAATTCCTACCACAAAAGTTGACGGTGCAAAGAAGACGAGCAATCAGATGATCAGACAGGTTTGAAACAAGTCAACAGTTTAGCCAAACAATCTAAACTCTTAATTTGGAAGTAAAACTGAAACTAAGCACGCCCAAACCAGAAAGTCAGGCAGTAAACTGTGATGGAAGTTGACAATGGACAATTTGGGTAATAATTTCAGCATTTGTTTTCACTTCCAAATAAGTGCTGTGTGGTGCCGAGCAGGTAGTGTACAGTGGGTTTTTAGAGCTTTCTGCTGAAGATAGTTGCCTGCTGTGGCAGAAAACGACACTATGAGAGCAGAGAGCGTGAACCAAAACATTACGGATGTGAGCTGGACAGCTAAACTATTAGCTCAGGTGATCCTTTAACATTGTCTTCACATTGTCATTTGATACATTGTTATTGTAAAATACTGGATATAGCCACTTTAAATTTTTACATGCTATGACTTGAGACATGTCACAGTAGGAAAAGCACAGATGTAAATAATAAAATGAATGATGGCTGAATTCCATTTAGCTGCTTCAGTGTCAGGGTCCTGGTATTGTGCATGCTGGCTCACGGTCACACTGTCATGGCTTACTGGGACGCTGGAATAGAACGGAGACATCGTTAATGTTATAAGTAACACCTGTTCCTTTCGAAAAGGTCCATCACTTGTTTGGTGAACCCATTCCCTCAATTACCCTAATGTACTTCATCAGTAAGTACTACATTTCCCAGAATGCATTTCAACAACACACTGAGAATGGGCCTGAATGTGATGCATTTCAGTTGTGGATTCATGTAAGTAATAACTACAGTGAACGCAACTGTACACCAACATTAAGTAAGTTTTGTAGAGTTTTGCACATAGTGTAGTTGCTGTCTATGTAGAAAGTGGTATCTGTGCTCAAGTTTGTTGGATTCATAATGGCCTCAACAAACTTGTTGTAGTTGTGATACAAAAATGTCTTTATCTCCAATTTTCCATTAACTTTAATTATTCTGATAGACTGAAGAAAAGTCATTAGTGAGAAAGAAAAATTAAAAAAACTCAAGAGCATCAAAGCAGTGAGTATGGCATGACTATTGTTGTGTTGATGCTTTTCATTTGGGACCAGCATTTATTGCACCACCAGCTATTATTTCAGTACCATCTATCATTTGAAAATGTACGGTAAATTTCATTGCAGCTGCCCGGGAATACACGGCACATGTAGTCTAATAGTCCTGCAATAAATCCTACCTTCATAAAGGTTACAATGTTTGGTTTTTGCTGAAACTGTTTTAGAGAGGTGTTGATTCAACTGTATGGTCATTTTGGAGGCTGTTTATAGTGCTGTTGAATTGTATTGTGTTTTAATGAGAGGTGTTTCTAATATTTAGTCCCCCCATCATTGATAAATGACCCAGAAATGCAAGATACATTCAGTGGTGTTGTGTTTTAGGGTGGATTACTTCACTGTAGCGGCTCAGTGGGCTCCTGTACAAGCTTATGGTAATACTGGTATGATTGTGTGATCGTGTGTACTGTATGTATTAAGCTGGATGCGGCTAAAAAAGAAAGTGTGGAAAGTGGATTTTTTCAATAACAGGTGGTCCCATCAGAAAGCCTTTGCTGGTCAGCAATATGTTAGAATGGTTCTTAACTAACCACATCCAGCGTCATACCTCATGTCACATCCACCAGCACAATCAGCAAGGTCAATCAATGTGACATAACTCATGGGGCTAAGTTTGGGCACAACCCTGGCCTTTCAATATACCGCTGGCATGACTCACTTTTAAACTGTGTACATCACCATGGTAACACAGGCTGCACAGCTCACTCTGGAGCAGGTTAAGATCAGTCTATTGAATCCATGTAGAAACTCGACTCCTCATGATTCATCTCTGTGGAAAAATGGCATCACTGCTGCATTCAGATCAGATGAGAAAATGCATTGCAACAGTGATTTATTATAGAAGAGATACATGTTTGTAGCATTTCTAGGGCACTTGCCCTCTCTGGCTATAAAATATTGCTTCCAAGAAATAGCAGGTACCTTACAAAACATTATTTGAATATCAATAATGAATGGATTTCTTTGTCTTGCGCTGACATTTTTCATATGAGTGACTTGAAGCAATAGAATGTACCCACATTCCCATTACCTCAGCATGAGGCCAGCTTAGCGAATAGAAAATCTTTTCACATCTGCAGTGTGGTGACACAGTACTGCATCAAAGGATTCAACACATATTTACACTGTCTGCAGTTTTCCTTCAATGATTTACAGCCTCTAAGCAACAATGGTGCTTTTCATTGTTACAGTGATTTGTATGAATGTTTTTTTATTTTTTTTAATTGCTTGTCCATTTTTTGAGATCACAAATCTTAGTCATCAAATTTTCCCTAAATCTCCACCCTTTTACTGTCTACAAAGTGTGCTGAAATTGTCTGTAGCATATTTTAACATAATCTTACAATCAACCAAATTATATTCTGTTTGTTGTAGAATATTCTATTTTATGTTATTGCTTATTTTCTATTATAGTTGCGTGCCACTGCTGTATCTTATTACTTTTGCCACTGCAACAACCTCATTTCCTGACGAAGATCGACTTTATCTTATTTCATAATTAAGGTACCCAGTGGAGGCTTTTATGTAAACAAAGTTCTGTTTACATTCAGTGTTTCCCACTAAAACACACTGTGTATATTACAGGGGATATAATGGACGTGTTGAATGTATTTCTTTCCACATGAAACACTTGCACAGCCGATTTTTGGAAGAATTTGAAACCTACATTGTTTACACCCATGTTTGCAAGCTAGCAGTCTTTTTCATTGCCTTTACTAGTGCATTGCTACATATCTTTGCACATTACCGCCAACCGTCAATAATGCCCGACAAATTCAATCACAATTCCAGAGTATCTTGGAGTCAGCTGAGCTCTTGAGCTGTAATGTGATGCACCATGTCTGGAGGGCACCACTCAAAATCCCTGTGATTTCATTTTAGAGAATGGAAGATACATATATACAAGGGTATAGGAAACAAACTATGCAGCCACATCAATTCTAGAGGTGAACCTGCTTCACCTGCTTAGTATTCTGCATGTAAATGTAGAATCTGTAGGCAAGGGACAAGATTTTGATATCGGAAACGTTTTAGTTTGTTTGTAGTAGCACTGACCAATCACGTTTGATCAGGCTTTAGTTGCATGCAGGTAAACAGTCTAACAACGATTTTTTGCGATTTTGCTTTTTATCAATCTCAGAATCCTAGAGATTAGCTTTTTATTAGCTTTTTTAAAATTGATCTGCATTCAAGTCATCGTCAGACATTAGCGATGGGTTCTGAGATTGCCTGCTTAGTGTGAAAATATCACGGCGGTGATCGATCAGTCTCGCTTCCATCTTCACAGTTGCTCGATTAACAGCGGAATGCTACAATGTTATATGATAAACAAAGTTCTTCTTCACCTGGGCGTCTTCCAGTCTGATCACCAGCGTGATTGGCCGCCGCAGCATGATGTCGGGTTGCGTTTTTCCAAAAGTTGATTCTGTTTTAACTTTTTGCCACAGGCCACTGGGGTAATCTTTCAAATGAATGGGAAAACCGGCCTGATTCTATCTGAATGCAGCCTTTTTCCATGAGTAACTGATGACATTACACTTGTCTGTCTGGTTAGTTAAGTGTTCTCTGCAAGCCGGTGTCTGCACAACTGAGTGTTTTTGTAGTTTTGTAGGAAACTCCAGAGTGATACGTATTCTCTCTAGCTGATCGCCTCACATCACTTTCAGGAGTCACATTCTCCATTTAAACTTTTATTCATATCATATCAGTTATTTCAGCATATAAACTTTACAGTTTACAGCCAGGACCTCCAGGATTTGGACGAAGTAGATAGCGAAAAATAAGGTGTGTCAGATTTAGTAGTCTACAGCTGTTGTGTCAGATACATATTTAATCAATATTTAGTTCAAGAGTATTGGTATTATTAGTATTATTCAATAAGTATTGGATCGGGCTTGGTATCAGCAGATTCCAAATGTTTAAGGACTTGGATCGGGATCTGGGCCAAAAAAACTTGATCGAAACATCCCTAATTGTCCCTAATTGTCATCCCTCATCAGTTGTGTTTACGGTCATCAAATTATGCAGCCCACTCTGATTAGGACAATAATTCCGTTTGCTGTTTACATGCCTATCCCTTGGTAGATCTCAAACTGCCTGCTCTACCATTTGGGAGCTGTGGATCTGTCAATCATCATCAAAGCCTCCCAGCTGCTCAACTTCTTCATGTGAAAAGCTTATCCTCAGATAAGGCAATGTGACAGACTCAAATACTCATACTCATAAAGCACATCAAACTTATCACATACTTGTAGTGCAATTTAACCTTTTATGAGCTACTGTGCAGCACATGTGGCCAGCTGGCTTAGTCATGCAAAGGCAGAGCGGGTAATTACCTTCACAGAACACATCATACATAGTTTTTCTGTCATTCTTTCTATCAAACACATGGCTAGTGCCTTTCTCTTTTAGATGTACAATCAAGGCTGCACCATTAAAGGAACCCAAGGAAGACAGGAAGACAATGCCCCACCATTAAATAAAGAAACAGGTATCAAGGTAAGAGCTGTGATCCCTCATTACTTTCACTCATTTCAGATGTAGAGGGAAGTGTTCTCATTACAGCAGCCCCTTAATCTCAATGAGGACATTTCTTTTTTTTCCCAGCTGGCTAATGTGTAAAGAGGACCATGTAAAGTTGCAGAAAAACAATGCAGAGCATTTATCAAGTTCAAAATGAACACGAAATGCAAAGAGTGATGGAGAAGAAGCAGGTCAAAAATGACAATGTAATCACAACATTTTCGGTTCGAGTCTGGCCAGGAACCTTTGTTGGATCGCTTTCCCCAACATATCCTGTCAGCACTTTTTTAGTCTAATAAAGATATAAAATGCCAAAAATGCCCAAATGGAAACAACTGAGGCATGCAGAGGAGCCTGCAACACAGTAAGTAGTTTAACTGTACACTCAGCATGCTGTTTGGAAAAATACTTTGTGTGGGAGCCTTTATGTCCTCTAAAGCTCTTTGGAAAGCGTCAGTAAAAGAGGATGTTTGTGGCCCTCAGGAAACAGGCTCAACATCGCTCACAGTCACACCAGCAGGATGAATCTTTAAAGTTGTGTCGAGCCACTTTTGCTGCTGGCAAACAACCTGAGCTCTATAATTCAGCAGGGGAACTGGGAAGCATTTCCTCCGTATGTGGGAAGAGATAGGAGGGAGACAGAGCAGAAACAATCAATGAGCAAGGAAATAAAGGAAAACAGCAGCAGGAGACAAACAAAAAATAATGTTGGATAAACGTTCTATCTACAGAAGAGTGAGGGAGAAACAGGCAGAGAATCAGCGGGAGCCGATGTAGAGGGGACTCTGACTCTCGCTGAGCTAATTGCTGTGATGGATTGGTCTTATTCCCCTGAGCACGGAGCTCCTGCTCCTGCAATAACACAACAAGATGACTTTGCCAAACTGCACGTTAGGCAGTTATGAAAGAACTTTGCCACCATCTGCAACTGTTAATACAGTTGTTGTCATTGTGTTGGGAAGGCAGCAGCAGCCCACTCAGAGCTAATATTGTAATATGGCAGAATTGATTTCTCAGAGGAAATCACTCTGGGAGCTCCCCGGGTCAATTTTACATTTGATTAGTGGAGGTCTATTGTCGAGGTATTAGGCAGTCATCATCTTTTTCTGATTTGATTAATTCATCAGCTGTATTAATGTATGGTGATGCTTACTTACTTGCCTCTGGCACATGGGGAGGAGCCAGGAGGCTACCCACGTGAAGCAAGTCAAGCAGGAGCAAAAAATACACACACAAGTACTCACACATGGTGAACAAACCGGCACACACACACACACACACACACACACACACAGAAACCAGGGCCAGCACCCTCACATTAATCAATACTATTCTGAACGAGGCTCACCTCCTAATGGTTCAACTTGCAGCCACACGCATGCGCGCACACCCACCACATTTCTCACAGGGAAGCCCTGATTAAGTCATAGCAGCCTCCTTTCCTAAAATGTGTTGAGTCGGAGCTGAGAGGGAGAGGAGAGGAGAGGAGAGGATCTTTAATAACGGAGGAGGGCAGTCTTCAGGAAAAGACCCCAGGAGAGAGCAGTCATATGTACAGGGTACCCAGACTGCTATCTGTCTAATCACACAGCTAATGCTACTGTACACAGAGCTGCTCAGGGGGTTACATTAACCACCTGTGTTTGCAAATGTGTTTGAGAGAATGGCCGTAAGAAACAGATACATCGGGACTATGGCGGTGTGTGTATTTGTATGAAACTGATGGAGGAAAGGAAGAAAGAGTATGTGTGAGTATGTGGATGTGCATGGACATGTGTTGCAGCTTTACTGCAGATGAAAACTACAGTATGACTAATCTCCCCATTGCTCAGATGTCTTCAAAAGTAATGGCTTTTTCTTATTTTCCACCATAAACGTGGGGCATCAAAGCACAACGTGGCCTTGGACACTAACTTTGGGCAGCAAAGTCATTAAAATGAACCATTCTTGTTTTCCATGATAAAAGAGAGGTCAAGAGCAGGACAGGGAGGGCTGTTTTTTGTTTTTTGATTGCTTGTATTCACCTCCCCGATTACAAACACACACACACACACATACATACAGTATGTGAACTCACCACCCAAAGTGACAAAGTCAGTAAGATGTAACCATGCTCAACCATTACTCCCAGCCACTGCCTGTATGTGCTTCCCCTCTTTTTCCCTTAACTGAAAAATGACAGTGATGGAGAGGGGGTGGGGGGGACTAAACAAGTGTCTGAATCAATAGAAGCGGCGGGGTCCTCACAATTAAAATCAGGCAGGGAGACGTAATGACAGGTATGATGGCTTGTTTCACGTTTGGTTGGGAGGGGAAAATTAGCAAATGAGGGCCCTTTTCTCTCGCTCCCTGTCTCTCTGACGGTTTCTCTCCCTCATCTTTCCAGCACTTGATCAGCAGGCCTCTAATTTCAGGCAACAATCAGTGAGTGCCTCCCCCGTGCTGCATCCTCCCAACACAGAGCTCATGTTGGGATGCTTCCTCATCAGCCAGGCTTTTGCTCTACTCTGTGGCTGGCAAGCTGTGGAAATACACACACACACATCTGTTGTGCACAAATACTTGTGCAAGCTACTACATGATCACACAGAAAAATAGTCAATATGTTGATTAGCTAATTCACAGAAATGTAATAGAAACCAAGGTTGATAATCAACTAATAGGTTAAACTTTATTACAACTTCTTCTATTATTTTCAGTCCACTCTAGTGCCACCATTTTTGGTTTTTAGTAGGGTAGGGTTGGGCGATATGACGGTATATACCATGCGACGGTAGAAATTTGTCTACTGGTAGAGATTTGGCAATACAGTTTCCTCCGTGGGAGCTATCCCTTTGTGTCTCCGCTATACTGTATATTCGGGACAGGCTGTGTAGCAAATCAGGACTGGATTCTCACGTGATCTCGTGAATCCAGCTGCCTCGCAAGGTAACGTGCTTACCACGTTCTCACGTGACATGAGAGCGACAGTTGGTGGCAGTAATGCACCTCTATGCTGGTTTGTCAAGAAGAAGAGAATGACAAGAAAACATGGAGGAGGAGAGGGAAATTGTAAATACAGAGCATGAAGTAGGGTATGGTGATTTTAAACCATTTCTTAATTGAATTTACAAAACAATTACTGTATCGTGATATATACCGTTATGTGATATAAAATTACATATGCCGTGATAGAAGATTTGGGCCATATCGCCCACCCCTAGTAGGGCTGTCCCAGTCAAGTTTTTTGGACCCAATCACTATCTGAGTCCCTTAATAGTGGGTATCTGCCGATACTGAGTCCAATCTTATACTTATATTTACCTAAATGTTGATTAAATATGCAGGCTATCTGGCACATTGAAATAACAGGTGTAGCCTACTGAATTTGGGACACCTTATTTTTCATGAGCTTGATCCATGATATGAATGAAAGTTTAACTGACTAACTAAGAATGGGACTCCTGAAATTGAAAGTACAAGAGAAGAGGTATCACTCAGTTGGTGTTGTGGGAACTACACTTCTACACAATCTTACGGTGATGTAACAGAGATCACAAATGATCTTTGACTGAGCACGGACACCAGCGTGCAGAGAGCACTTTAATCTGACAACAGACAAGTTTAATGTGGTCCTGTTTAATGACGTTTGTCATTTCAACAAGCCAAAGTGGTGGTCAGTGAGAGGCGATTCGTTAGCGACGGAGTCCGCTTATTTTGCCAACCTCGGTGTCAGAACTCAGACCAATTAGCACCAGTGCGCCCAAATACTTTTTTACAATCACACACTCATTCACAACAGCTTTGCAACACTAGTTGGCTGAGGTGGACACAACACAGTGGACCTAAGAAAAGGATCAGCGTTTATAATCATATAAATGATACCGATCCATGGAGAACTAATCACACATCCACATAAGCCTCAGCTTTGTCTTTTGCTAACACGCTGGACTAAGATGGTGTACATGGTACCGGTAAAAAATCTGAAAATTAGCATTGTCACTGTGAGAACATTAGCATGCTGATGTTAGCATTTAGCTCAAAGTATCGCTGTGCCTATGTACAGCCTCACAGAGCTGCTAGCATGGCTGTAGACTCTTAGTGTTGTTGTACCTTCATCATTCTGATCAGTAATAACATCATTGTGCTTGCAATGCTAATCACTGAGATCTGGGAATTTCGCAACATTAGTAAAACGAAGCCCAATGGGGTAAAAACACTAGTAGTGAGATGATCAGACTGGTTCCAGTTTCCTACTTCTCCCTGTAATTTTAATTCAACCCTATCACTGAAACATGAACTTTAATGAATGATTCTGCAAAATCTTAGATTACGTTCAGTGACAAACCTTTTTAATGTTTAATGCCAACATTTTTACATTTTCTTATCTAAACATGGCAACTACTGTGCCGTTAAAAGAGCACTCCAACGATTTAGCATTGCACTCCTATAACATTGTCAGACTCATGATGGACAGTTAAAAATTCGTCTTCCTTGTCAAAACCTGGTGCTTACGTCACCCACAATGCAACTGGACCACAAGATTTGGGTGTGTTGTGCTAGTAATGGCTAATATAGCCTTGAGCTGCGAGCCTCAAGCACAGATGAGGAGCGGACTACAGAGGTCTGGTAAGCTCACTTTTTTCTAACTCCACACCCCCAGATTTGTTTAATTTTCAGACTTCTTCAGCCCCAACCGAAGTCGACTCAAATGACATCACTTAAAGGGAAACTTTTTTACATTTTTTTTACAAATTTTGGGGTCATGACTAATAGTTAACCAAAAGTTTTGGAATTGGTCCAGTAGATCGCCTCCGCCGGCATCCTCGAATGGGCTGCAATGGCTGCAATGTAATCCTTTGGGGCAATTGCACCCGTGAAAAGTCCGTCCACTAAAAGTGCTTGTTTTTGCCAATGACAGGCTCAGACTGTTATTCTAAGTGTCTGACAACATTATGGAAAGGATCCCTACAGAGACAGACCGTTTGTTAAAGAATAAGATCCTTTCGTCTTCCTGCAACAACTCAACCTCTCGCGAGATTTTAGATCGAGACTTTTCCTTGAGCGAGCCTTTCCCTTTAAGGTAATTTATACTTCACACAGCTCCCTCTGGAGACACAAAAGGCTTTATACAACTTTTTTCACATATGCAGTAGCACTCCCCAACACCTGTAAACAGACTTCGATGTGTAAAATGTGACACGTTACACCTCTACACCCTCACTCTCTGCCTCGCTACATAAGGGGTACACTTCTTCCTGCATTGGCACTGAATGAACGTAGAAGACCTTTAGACAGTTCAACCTTGGGCTCTGGGAAGTTGTTCGGGAATTATTTTACTATTCTCTCACATTTTACAGACTGAACGATTTTTTGATAATGAAAAGAAAAACATTAGTTGCAGAGCTTAACATAACCTACAAAATGCACCTGCTCTCACCCTGAAGCCCATGCGTACTGCATCGACATCATTCCCTTCACAGAACCTTTTTAAAACACGCAGATTCTTCCTTCTCAAAGGTCAGATGAAGAATGACTCACTAACTCCCCACAAGGGTATGTTTTATGTATCTCATACCAGGGACAGGAGCAGAAATCACCAGAGCAGGCCAGGACTTTAGCAAAAACCTTGCAGTCCTCGAGAGGGAGGCAGGGGCTGAAGCCACTGGGGTATGTGCTTTAAATTTAGCAAGAGAGGAGAAAAGAGCAGCTACTGTATAATAAGCAGGATAAGAGAATAAGTTGAACTTTGACCTCGGTTCCCTTTATAGATGACAGCGGCGACCTTGGGAGGGTGAGAAAAGAGATTGATGACAGCCATTTTGCTTAATGAGCTCACGGGTGAACCGCCCCTCCCTCTGAAGGGGGGCCTGCTCAAGGTAAAAAAGACAAATGTCAATGTGATCTGCAGCGAAGTCACCTCTCTCCATCCTACCTAATACACATCAATTATAACAGGAGTGAACATCAAATTCCCTTCCATCTACTTCTAAAAATAGCAACAGATATGGTGTGATGGTGAGAGTCCATGCATGAGTAAGGATTGGTCCAATGAGAAACAGGCTGTGGCTATGGAATACACCATAAGACATGGTTTCATATGACATGAAAGCATTTTTTAATTTTAAGGTCACCTACACAGGGTTGATTTCAACCCTTTAGACTGGATCGAGTGATCTTAAACTTTACAGACGAGAAGCCACACAAAATGCCTTCAGCATCCTCGCTACCCTTGAGTGCCTCAAACACAAGTCGCTGGTTGATGATAAGATAAAAGGTTGCCATGGAAACAGGGATTTTTTTTTTCCCCTGAGATGTGGCCACCATGGGGGAAAATTTGAGGGAAATGCAGAGGAAGGGAATGGGAGAGATGAAGAGAGAGTTGGTGCGAGATGGAGAGGGAGGTGGAGGGAGTGAGAATGAAACCTGCAGGATCCTAAAAAAAATATGACGGAGAACAAGGGTGAAAACAGCTGAGGCAGCCAGAATGTCACCGCCTGCTGTAGCCTGTGCTCATGGGAAATCATCTGACCTCACAATCTGGGTTACCCCACATCAGGAAGAGAAAACAGGGGGACCGGAGAGGGTTGAAAAGACAGAATATGTGGGGTGATCATTTGTTTCATACTAATTTTTTCCATCTCCCTCTCTCTGTTCTGGAGGGTGGGAGGGAGCGGGGGAACACTTGCCCTCTTTCTTTCATCCTGTTTCCATCTTACCTGGGGGAGTGCAGTTCTTAGATCCTTCTCTCTCCATCTCCTCTAGGCTGCTGTTGTCCATCTCCTGGAGTAGCCTCCTCCCTCCCCATCTATCCTGGTCTTCGCCGCTGTGGCTGGAGACATCGAAACCTGGAAGATGTTTGTCACAGTGAAAAGTCTACTTTCAAAATAGATTTCAAGGACGTTTCAGTGCAGCTACATCTACAAGTGGCATTTTCTTACATAAAAACTTGAGTCTGAAACTGTGTTATGATACAGTTTCAGTACTGATTCAAAAACCATACTTTTTCGATTACTTTGTAATATGAGCATGCATAAATAAAACTGCAGAAAAAATGACAAAATTATTATTTTTATCAGAAACTGTCAGATGAAATAAAAAACAAAGGTGCCATGACAAGAATCTTACAAGTTCATCGCATGTCACACTGCGCAATGACTCTAAAAAAGTCTTGGTCCCAATCTGTGTCAGACTGTGCAATATGAATTTTGAGGCATATCAGATGGTGCATCGTAGAGCTGTAAATAAGAAAAAAACCTGCAAGTACAACTGCAAGTAGACACGTCATCAAGTTGCGCCATCCATCTGTGCCGTTTTCATGTTTTGACGTGTTTTGTTCATGTTTGACCATGTGCTGGTACTTCTGTGCATCACAAAGAGGAGGAGGAGATTGTAAAGCCAGTCACAGCCAGGGAAAAGAGATTAACATGAAATGCTGACTTTACCAATTGATTGATTGTTTGAGGTAAATATGTTTTTAGCAGGAGCATTACGCTGGCTCGCCACTTCTGCGCCATTTCATGACATATTCTGATTGGTTGGTTTCTAAACCAGGGTCATAGTAGCAGTCACAATTTTAACGCAACCTGGCTTTAGTTGCCGAAGCTCTACATCGGCTGCCAGCAGACGTGTGGGGCTGCAACAAAATCTCCATCTCATCAATCAATCTCTGCTTTTCAGATTCCAAGGTTATGTCTTCAAATGTCTTGTTTTGTTGTCTAGGCTTGTCGGTGTTACCGGTGTTACCGGTGTTACACAGTGTTCGGGCATACACCGATTACACACCGATTACATTACTTGCCCACCCACTGTCGTTTTGCTTTTATTTACAGAAATAAAACCCATTTAGTTCATTTTTGCGCATCAGTGCCCATGTTCATCAAATAAAAAAACTATGAGCGTGTTATCAATACTTAGATGACGGACGCTACAATCATAAAGTGAAAGTGTCACAGCGTACAGCAGCAGCAGCAGCAGAGACGCAGCACTGAGTAGCAGGAGTCAGATTTCACTTACGAGAGTAAGGAGAGTTCACCGACAAGGCGATGGCGGAGGATTTGACGTTAAAGATCAAAATAAGCACTCTACAGATATTGAGCGTCATATCTTTTCTTGTAAAATGGCCGGTGTAATCAGTAACACTGGTGTTGTCATGAGGTTATTAACCGGTGGGAGAATTTCATCATCCCTATAACCTGACGTGCCAGATGGTTTGTTACACAGAACCATCTGAGAGGTTGTCCTTGGAAACTGTGGGCAGGCACTTTCAAAAAAATACTTGGCAGGTGATTGGATGAACCATCTATCTATCAGGGGTTAACTTCAACCAATCACATCAACAAATATGATGTAGTAGGAGAGCCGAAGCCAGTCAGGAGAAGAAAAAACATCTTTTCCATGGAGAAAAGCCTCCAGTGCCGTTCTTTGCTCTTCTTTCAATTAAGAAAAACTCTCCAGTTCTGATATAACTACAGCAGCAGCATCTATGCTAACCTCTTTAGGAGCTGCCATTGTTGTTTTTGAACGAACAGTCGCACTCGTCACACCTAAACCACGCCAGTAGCTGCCAGTAGTTCTTCACAGGACGCTGGTTGGTCCGAATCACTGTGGTTTGGCCACAAGCGCATAACTGGAAGCCTGGCGTGATCTCGTGAATCCAGCTGCCTCGCAAGGTCAGAGGGCTGTGCCAGCTAATTACGCTAATGAAGGCCAATGACTTATCCATCACATTGCTTTGGACAAACTTCTCAGGGAAAGACAAAGATTAGAACATACATGATATTTTAGATTATTATTTTTATCGATTAATCTGCTGACTATTTTCTTGATTACTCGAGTAATCATTTAGTTTACAAAATGTCAAACAATAGTGAAAAAATACCCATCAAAATTCCTCCAACCCCAAAGTCACATCTTCTTGTTTCGTCTGACCAACAAAACCCAAAGATGTTCAGTCTACAATGATATAAAACAGAGAAAAGCAGCTCACATTGGACAGAATGACACCAGAGAATGTTTGCCGTTTTTGCTTGAAAAATGACTGAAACAATTAACCGATCACCAAAATAGTTGTCGATTTTTTTTCTTGTCAATCGATCAATCTTTTCAGCTCTGGTATATTTCAGCACATTTACCATATTAGTTGCTTTTACTGTCATGAATTGGGCCTTTTCATTTCTATGTATTAGTTTCATGTCTGTGTTGCTGGGATGTTGCAGGTAGCAAAGTGCATGTCAAGCAATTTGTTGTATTTTTAATGGCCAGCGTAGTCCTCTCTGTCACATTAAAGTTTGATTCTTTATGTAATAGTAGGTTAGTGAACAGCTGGAGGAGTGCACCACAGATGTGTCAGTTCGGTATCTTCCCCCTCCCTCCCTCCTTTCCCCCCAATTCATACATTGAAGGGGAATTTCATGATTTTCCAAAACAAAATCCTCTTGGGGGGTGGAGCAACAGTGCAGCGCACAAAGTGGGGCTCCCACTGTGGCTACATCTGCACATTCTTCAAGAAAGCAGCAAGACCAATGAATTCATTTCATACTTCAGAGAGCCCAGCAGGAGCACTCTGCCCTTTCCACCCTGCCAACCACAAGTCTGGCCTAAGAGGGGGATTCAGATAGAATTAAAAAGCCCAGTTATTCAATAGTCCTCAGGCCGTGGTTGAACTTCTTACCTGGCCTCACCTTCGCTGTACCACACACAGCAGTTGCAGCAGCAGGTTTGCGTGCCAGCGCTGTACTGTTCCCTCACTCCTTCTATCTTTCGCTATCTTGCACACGGAGAGAAGAAGAGGAGTGTGGGAATGATTAATGTGCCACTGTAAGGAGGCGTTGAGTGCTCTGCTTCCAGCTCCACAACATCGAGCTCAATTTAGCAGAACTCCATTAAGCGCTTCATAAATAATCAGCTTTAATTGATATTCCGGCAAGCTGATTAAGAGTTAACAAGAACACAATGGGGACAAGGGAAATGCATTAAACGCCCCGGTGTCGTCTCTTGTTCACCTCTAATTTTGAGCACATGCAGAGAGCAGCACTGTTGCATTTCCATGTAACCAGGATACGCCGTGGGGAGGAAAGAAGAAAAAAAATCCTACTGATGATGCACAAATCATGAGTGTATGAATATTCATGCAGGCCTTCTGTCCATGGAAAGTGATAAATGCATCTCACTGTAGCTGACGCTGACTCAGTAATTAAGTGGAGTGTTGGGGGCACAGTCAAAGATAGATAAAAAGAGAGGAACATGCAGACGTCAAATCAAGTGGTACAGATGTTTTCTGTTAGGGAGTACTGCAGTTCATTTATTATCAGGGTTTCATCTGATTGCATTTGGATGCTTTCGCAATACTAATCATTTAACAAACATGAGAACTGAAATCAAGTTAGAGAGAGGGAGAGAGACACTGTGTAACCATTTGCAGTAACCTGGAGAGGTGTAGGCCTATACCCTGGGGCTCATTGCCCTGATTTCACCGCTCTGCAGCTAAAACACCTGAACATACAGGAGCCTCTGCATCCCTCAGCCCAGAACAGTTTCCCATAGTTAAAGCTCAGATGAATTCCCATTATAGCCTAGGCTACTGTGTACCTGACATTACAGACACCTTGACGCTCTGACGCTCATATGAGGATTTTTCAGGTCAAACTGGGGCTAATGGTTAACTCTCTTTGATTAGACAAGTTTTAACAACATAACAAAATGCAGTGGCTTTGCTAAAGTCATGGGCATCTTGTCCTAATAATAAATAATGATATGGAACACACACTTTTGTAGGTTACGCTAATGTTTGGGGACATTATTAGCATAACTAAAAAATAACTAAAGGAAGATTTTGGAAGAATATAAAACTTTCAGTCCCAAAAGGAACAGGCTGTCACAAAGACATCATGTCGCTCTTTACAATGAAACCTTAACCATACAGTTGTTGTTTCAATGTGCCACACTATAAGTTAAAGAATAGCATAAGTGATAACAGGAAGATTAAGATGATTTAAGTACGGTGGTTTTCAATGCAGCTGCCTACGCTAATGTTAATGTCCTTTAATTACGAGTACAGTACAGCTGTGTTTGGGGACAAAATGAGTTAATTGGAGAAATGTTATAGAGAAACAAACAAGCTAACTGCTGCGGGAATTCGGCTCCCCTTCTCCGGTGTCCCAACGCTCCAAACAGGAGCGGAACAAACGGCTAAATCCTCACCTGAATGTTCCGCTAAGTAGGAGAACCCCGTCACGACCAGAAGCAAGCCACCGAACAAGCATATCTGGATTAAAACCAACTCCTTTCGTCTTTTCCGTCTGGCTTTGACCTTCTTCTGGTTCGGCATCACTTGCGTCGGCCGATTCCGGAGTCGGATACCCGGCAGAGACATCCCCTCTACCGCTGCCACATCCATGCGGATCCCCGAAGTAAACAAAAAAAAAAAAACGAGCAACCTTTAACTCCCAGGAAATTGACTTATCTCCCGGGAATGGATGAAAAGGTAGCCTACAGGGGAGGGGTGTCAGTGGAGCAGGGGGGATGTTAAAAAAAAAAGTTGGAAATTGGTACCGCTGGGATGCTGCTAGGGCTGTTTGGCAAAAACGGCGAGTTTCTGGCTGGAAAAGCCGGGTTTTGCTTCTTATGTCATGTTGAAATGTGGTTTTGGAAGTAGTAAGGCAGAGGACTGCTGCACGAGCCCTCCATGGATGCGTCCGTCTGCTGAGTGTAGAGGAGGAGAGGGAGAGAGACGGTGCGCGTGGGCATGTACCACACACACTGACTAAAGTGAAAGCCAGGTCAAAAACCTGTATATTTTCTGATACTGGAACAATTATTTTAGTATGCTGTGTTAGAGTAAATTTCTACCCATATGACACTATGCTTGTTATGTACGTTTTGGTATTTTCTATTTTATTTAATGTACTGTCAAAGTTAAGATTGACTGTCATTAAAGCTGCATTGCTAGATTTTTTGGCCAGTTAGGGGCAGTGCAGCAAGCTGTAAACACAGCAATGACATTTTATCACCTCATAGAGTTGATATTGTGAACATGCTAGCAAAAAGGTGCCTACTGACACATCCAGCAGACACAACGCAACAGTAGCATTCATTTGGAGTTGTGTTACTGGCCATCCAACGAATATCCACTATTTACTCTCAATATCTAGCTCTTGCTGTTTAGCAAATGCTCCACTATGTTCACCAGCTAGACACCAACTTTGCCTGTCTGCTGTTTGGTACTGGCTAGGTAGTGTGTGCAGTGGGTTTATCTGAGCTTTTTCACTGAAAACAGCTGCCTGCTGCAGCAGGTGAGAAGGTTGATGAGGGCAGTGAGACTGAACCAAAACAAGTACAACAAGAAGCTAAAATGCTCTGTAGAGCTGAGCCTAGGCAATGGATAAGATTTTGGAAGCGTTCTGGTTTCTGTTTGTAGTCCATTTGTAGTCCAAGTAGTATTGACCAATCACGTTTGAGTGGGCTTTGGTTGCATGCAGATAAACAGTCCGTGTGGAGAGCAAAACAACCGGAACGCATTGGCCGAAATCCAATCTCGTGGCCCATCGGCTATCGATTTAGCTTTTTATCAATCTCAGAACCCTAGAGATTAGCTTTTTATTAGCTTTTTTTAAATGTTCCAAGTTAAAGGTTTCAATGACCTGCGCTCGAATATCTGTTATCTGGATATCTACTAGCTACACCAGAAGCCTCGAAACATTGGCCGTTGCCCCCAGAGGGGGCTCTAGATTGAACTGAGGGAAACTGTAGAGTCAGGTGATAATTCTCTACAATCAAAGTACAAAGTGTACTTGTTACTACGAGCAACACCTGTCACATCACATGTAGCTATTTTCCCATTGTTAATATAAAAATATTGATTAGTGCATCTTTAAAATATTCTAAGTATTCAGTAAGAACATTTAAAAAAAGTAGACGTTCTTGTGTTAATTTGCCAGTTATGACATATTTATCGAATAAGAACACGTAAAAGTGCATAGACTACAGTACACTTGGATGCACTTACAGGCCATACAGCAGTGATAGTCCAGTGGTTAGTGGCTGAATGGGGAAAACACATAGATTGGTCGGGTTATGAGGATTTCTGCCACAGAGGGCAGGAAAACGTTGCTGAGCAAATGCCTCTTCCTTGAATAAAATGACTTTGAATGTGTGTTTCAGATTACAATGTCAGTATACTTTAGGTGCAAGTAAAGTTCTTTACTCAATATGCTTATTTACTTATATATTTTTTATTTTTCATATATATACATGCATTTTATTTTGAATTCACAATTATTCAAATAATGTCCTTAAGTTCGGGTACAAAACCGCACTTGTCATACTATTGTTATATTAACAAAATAGTGTAATATTTTGGTAGCCAAAAGTACCCAGTTATAAATAATTTCAATAGATTAAAGCTTGTCTTAATAATAAAAATATACTCCACTGTCCATTTTATGACTTGGGAACAGACATTCATTGATACATATAGTTAGTTTTTATTTGGCTCTTCAACTACATTTTGACAATACCATGTATTTGACATAAAAGCTCAATAAAATAGAGTGTGTTTGAATCAAAGGAAATGAAAGGAAGGGGGAGATCAAAATTGGAAATTGTTTGTTGTTTGGTTAAGGTGAAAAAAAGATGTGTGCCTTTCACTGCCCTCTTCTGGGAATGTATTTTATTCATATACAGGCAGCAGCCTGCACTTGAGGGAAATGACATAGTGTATTGCTGAATAATGAAGTTTTGCTTGTGAAGCTGCATTGGCTTTCTAATAACCTTACTAGTTGGTTTGGACTAATACTACTCACCCAAACATACACTAATCCTGTGGGCAGCAGCCAAACACTAAAGCTGATGCCTTCCAGGCCAACTACATCTTCTACAAATAATAACAATAATAATGTTATCATTCTCAAATATGTCAATATCTCAGCCAAAAGTGAATGCCATTCCCTCTGATCATAGATAAAACAAAGTGTCTGTTTCTCTTCAGACATTGGTCGAAAATAAGAGTTGGAACTCACTGCAGCAAATCATTCATCACACTCAGGACAGATTAGATGTAGTATTTTCTTTGGTTACACAATACTAGTTAGGTCATATGGATTGATTTCCCTTGGGCCTGCTTGTACATGTTGTCTACAAACATAGACCGACCATGGATTTCATTGTGTCTGCCATTTCTGATGTTTTCTATGTAACGATTTGATTGAAACAGAACTTAAGGATAATGAATACTTTATCCTGGCCAAGTGGGTTTCTTGATTGTCGGGCCTGAGGTTTCATATAAATAGCACTGGAAACTTTCCAGCAAGAATGGAAAAAGTGGTCAGGGCTCTAGGCAACAGTTTTCATTGTGCTTTTTAACCCTTTGGAGCATGGAGCTTAGATAAGAAAAAAAGACAAGAAATGAGATGAGAGATGTGAGAGTTGCCCAACATATTTTGAAGAAAAATAATCTATATTTATGTGTCCAAATACATTTTTTATCCACATAAGATAAACACACTACCTATTCTTGAGCACCACACACATGGCAAGCAAACTCTAGTGACAAACCACACATGACTGGAGACATTAAAGCTACCATGAAACCTGGCCTGTCTAACTTGCAAAGTGAGCTTGGACTGGGCATGGAGTTACCAAACAAGATGAATTCCCTACCTCTCAGAGGCACACAAAAGAAAAGAGAAAAACACACAAGGGGAAGGAGGGAAGAGGAAGGAGGAGGGGGGCAACAAATTAAATCCAGTTAAATTGTTTTTCCATAGCCAGTGGGCTTGGCAAAGGACTCTCACAAACACACACAAGATGTAAGATAAGTTGTAGAGCAGACAAACCAGAAACAGTGTGGCTTCAGATGTAAGAGAATGCTTGGAATTTAACCCACTTTCCCATGTCAGACTGACACCACGCCCTCTCCCGCTGCCCTGCCCCGCAGCTCAGGGTGTCCACACACAAACAGCCATGTTGGTTTAAAATACACAGGTGATCCCATAGATAGACAAACCGTGAACATCTGTCCTACTCAACACTCCCTGTTCTCACCCTGTTACATCTGTGATCAATTGCAGCCCTCTCAGATGTCTGGTACAGTACATCAATAATCCAAGGCCCCACACTTCCTCCTCTTTTACTGTAAAGCCTGCCTGGCAGTGGGATCACAATGCAGTCATTGCAGAGGAGAGCTGCATTTCTAGTCCAATTTGAAGCAGCACTAAGGCTAGCTAGCTAGCAGACATATTTGGGTCATGTCTTCCCCAAGTCCGGGCTAAAGCAGCTCCTCTCCCTCTTCTGCTGCTCTCCTCCACAACATGGAGAAACCTCAGCTCAGCACCACTGGAGGGAGAGAGAAAGGGGGTGGAGGGATATGGTATGGTAGGCCAGGAATAACTTGCTGAACTAAAAAAAAAGCTAAAGAGCTAAAGTTGGGACAGTATAGACGGGCCAGGTGGTGATGCTGAAAGGAGAAATAAGGACAAGCATCCCTGCTCTTGCATCACATGAAACAAACAGAATAAAACAGTGGAAAAAGACACAAAACACAGCATAGATCACTTTTTCTATTGACATCTTTATAAAATGGCAAAAAAGAATTACAATCAGATCTGTCAAGTGACAGCAGGACAGTGTAATAATCAAAAACATTAATAAATAGTAGCCCAACCACATTGAGACAAACTGACTTGTAGTCACTAAGCGGGAGCTACTCGATCCTCGACGCAAAATTGACTACAGCTGAAGCGAGCAGTATGGCAAGGCGATAAAACATACAAACATACAGGTACTCTCATTGGATTTTAAGGTCCAACTGAAATAACAGTTGGTCATCAGATTTTGCAGTAAAAGATCATGTGAAACAAAGTGATTTTTAAATGTATTGCTAATATTCTTTTTAACACTGAAAGGACAAAAAAAAAGTATTTTAGAGATACATCAGAATGTGCCTGTATTTAAGAGTAAGGACCACACCATTTAACATCTAAACCGTCCAATGTTGACATTTGCAGGTACGTTTATAAGCTGTTCAGCCAACTAGCTAGCTAGCTAGTTACTAGCCTGACGTTAGCAAGGCACTTTTCCCATGTGGATGTTTGTTTGTTAGCTAATTTAGCAAGCTAAGGTGCAACACAAGACGTGTCCATGCTTGTAGGAGGAAAAGGAGATATTAGCTGGAAAGCTAATTTAATGTGGGTTATCAGAAGTTTTTTCTGTGTGTTTTGTTGCAGTCAAGCTATGAAATATACATTTCTCCCTTTTGCCTATTGGTTTTTTTCTCAAAAGAGAGCTCAGGGCATGTTATTTACAGAGCAGACCTGTTCTGTAACAATTTCAGTTGGACTTTAAAACATACAGTCATACAGGTACAATAACCTTTTTAAATTGACACGTCTACCTATCCTGAGGTGTTACTGGTGCAATAAATATGGTAAGGCTGTTACATTATCTCTGTCCTGATGTTCTTGTGCCTGTACTATAAGCCAAGGACTTGGAGATGAGTTATGCTCCAGGGTCAGTGTCATGTCTCTAAATCCGGGTTCAGACTACAGGAGTTTTAAAATACTGGTTTTGAAATCGGGTTGCATCACGCTCTGGTTCTTAAACCGGTTCCGTTCAGGATTCTGGAACCTTGGTGCTGTCTAGCGAACCAGTCGTCACACTTCGCACTTCAGGTCAAGGAAAACCTGCTATTTTTTGGTTCCAGCTGGGAACCAACTTTTCGGGTTCCGAACCTATTTAGTTTTGGTCGAAATGCCCCAAATGGTTCAAAATTAGGTGCGCGAACCACAACGGAACCCATTCCATGTTGGTGGAAAAGGGGTATCATTGGCTATTGTGGTCCTGCTTGGGAAGTACTGACATAATCATCCAGATTTTACCTCCTAAATAGCAAACATGTTTGACATTATTGGGGCGGCCCCAATGAGTCTGCGAGCAGTTCGGGAGGTTTAAGACTGGATCTGTAAACCCCTCACATTACCAGATAACCTGGGCAGAACATCGGTACCGATCAAGGTCCCAGAGCAGATTTCTCCTCCGATTGTTGGGAGGGGTGAATTGGGGATAAATCAGCCCAAAACTCCTGTAGTCTGAGCCCGGCAGAGATTAAGTGGGAACAGCGGGCTGAGAGTGAGACAGGCAGGGAGAATCTGAAAGAGAAACACAGACAGAGACAGAGCCAGATGAAGGTAGGAACATGGAAAGATAGGCTGTGGGAAAAAGACAGAGTAAGAGAGCACAGACAGCTACTGGGCCACACAGTGTAGTGCTGCTGATGTCTGTTCCATCCCATATCACCCATATTCCCTTTCTATGCACCCATGTTCAATCTAAGAAAACTGGACACTGTCTTGTGGTTAGACTTTGCTACTTTGTTTACACCTAGCCAGTCCTATCTGATTCTGGAGGAGAGAAGCCAAGGACACCAGCAAGGGGACGATGTTCTGCGACAGGCCGAGAGAATCCTGCAGATTTCCAAACAGGAAGGACAGTTCATGATCAGGTGCAAGAGTCTCTAAGGATTAAGGCCTTCCTGAGGAAACTTGGCTCACCATCATGTCCCCTGTATGACATCTGCACCAGAGAAAACAGAACAGAATCATTTTGGTCTCTGGCTCTTCTCATTTTTATTATCATTAATTAATAATTGCCTAGGTAAAGTATTAAGAAGTTGAAAGCATATCTATGCAACTTATAAACAATGTTGAACTACTGCAGTACTGCTACTGCTACTGTGGCCACAAGTGGCAATTACAGGATAATGACTTTTACTTCATTAACATTTTACTTAATTGAGTTACACAGCAATATCTACTTAAAGTTTGCCAACATTAGTCACTTTAAGCTACTGGTCATACCTGACCAAGTAAGGCTGTAGCAGCAAAACTCCTTTTCATACCGAAATGAAAAAGGACACCTTTTCTTGCCTCTTTGTATATTCAACAGGATTCCCATGGTCATGAAATTCCTGGAAAAATTATGAAATAAGGAAAACTGTTTTCCAGGCCTGGAAAAGTTTTGAATATACAGTGTTTTGGCTATTGTTTAAAGCATAAAAAACATAAAGTTGCCCAAAATACGTTTGTTGAATTACTAATTTAAAATCTAGTGCTGCGCTGCGTGACTGTTGAAACGTCACTAGTATTAGTTGGCGGCGGGAAGTTAGCAGCTTGCTTATCCGCCAAACTACCTGGGAAGTTCATGTTTAATAATGTTTGCCTTTCGAATGACAAATATAATACATGGCTCAAGAGAGGCAGACTCTAGCCTGCGCCCTATGATCGCTATATAGGCCTACCTATTTTAAACTACTTTAATAAAGTTGTGGAAATTGGGTAAAATATTATGAAAATGTTTTGAAAATTCATTGGTAAAAATGTGTGGGAACCCTGATTTAAACAAACACAGAGAACCAAGTAAAAAGAAACAAAAAACAAACAAAAAAATAACTGGCTAAACATTAGCCCCAAAAAGATATGAGTTAATGTTAGCTAAGGAATAATGTGTTATTTCTTTTTGCAAAAGTAACACAGTCTCACTTTAAAGCTGTGTTAATTGACTTTTTTGGCCACTTGAGGGCAGCGGAACAAGCTAAAAACACATTATCGACATTTTATCACCTTGTAAAGTTGTTATAGCGAACATGTTAGCAAACAGTTGCAGTAGCAAACCTATTTACACATCCAGCAGACAGGGAGCAACAGTAGCATTCATTTGGAGTGCGTTTTTGGCCACCTTACAAATGCAAGTCCATTATTCACACTCCTTTCGTTTCTCTGTTTCTGTGAGCAAAGTTGTGGTTGGAAAAACCAAAACAATGGGCTGAAGGACACTAAAACAGTCCAAATAACTGAGGGGAACTGCAGAGTTAGGTGATAAGTCTGTGGGCTCGTCACTACAAAGGACAACGTTCACATTACACAGTCATTTGATCCATTGCTAAATACTAAAAATACTGATTAGTGCAGCAGAAACATTGCCCTTAACCAGAGCTATTTTAAGAAAACAGATACAAATTCAGTGATAAAAAGTGATCAAAGGGGAAATTGGTATTAGCTTTTTAGAATTGAATATAAAAAGGCACAACATTGTGAATGCAGCCAGATAAAAATTTTTAAATGGAAGGTACATCTACTCGCTGAATATATCTCTGACAGGCCTGTAATAGGTGATTTTCAAACAATTAGAACAGCAATTAACAATGTGGGCTAGAAATTGCTCACAGCAGCCTGACGAGCAGCAGAAACCCTTCTTATAAGCTGTTTATATCAAAATCAGAACATTGCAGACACGAAGGAAGGAAGACCAGAGAAGATAATGGAGGACTGTCACAAATTACTCATTCGGAGGAAAGCGCACACTGCTCATGTTTGAGTCATGCAAAGCAAACCTTGGGAACACCAATTCCCTCTTTAAAATATGCAGCGACAGAGCCAAGCAAGCAAGCCCCTTGTCTGACATCTCTCTTACATCCAAATTTCCCTCTCCTCTCACCACAGTGCACACATTTCCAGAAGTGCTGTGTGTGCACTCCCCTGCTGCACACCCAGAGATGAAAAACCAAATAACTGTCTCATCATCTCAGACTTCTTTTTTTTTTTGCTGCTTCTTCTTTTTTCTCATTTCCCCCTCTTTCTCCCATCTCCCTCTCTCTGGTTCTTTGTCAGAGAAAAAGGCCTTATGTAACGAGGTGCTGAAGCCTCTATATCTTTACCTCTATATATATTTACCCAACATGCACTTGAGGATTACTGTGCAGGGCCCCCTGCTGTAGAGGAGTCTGAGATAGGACTACAGCCTTACAAGCTCCCACATGGGACAGTGTGTGTGTGTGTGTGTGTGTGTGTGTGTGTGTGTGTGTGTGTGTGTGTGTGTGTGTTTATGGAAGTGCAATGTAACATTAAAAACAGTCTCAAACAAGACAAAAATAATGCAACACACCTCATTGGTGAATTTCAGATGGTCATACTGGAGTCAGACATTCTTCTGTCTGCATGTAACTAGCTGTACCAATGTGTCTAAGTGCGTGTGGACAGAGGAACAAGAAGTATGGCCGCTGTTAAAGTGCGGTTGCAGTGCCAGTTTGACGGCGTCTCCATTAATGTGCGTGCCTGCCAGAGAGTTCACACAGGGAGAGGAGCTGTGCCACAAGAGCCAGCAGCAGCAGCAGCCTCAGCAGGGAGAGCAGAAGGGACACGGAGGGAGCTGACTCAATGCCTCCCCGTCTCTAGTCTCCCAGAACTCCTCTGTGTTTTTTTCACTGGTAAACACATACTGAAGGCAAATAAGAGCACACCCCCCCATCCCCACAATATGAACCACAGAATGAGAAGCAAACAGGTCTGTCTCTCATGAGCGTTGCCGAGTTTCACCGCAATGTCAACAATAACAAAGAGAGCAGGCACACACAGGAGAAGGAGAAGTGGAAAACAGAGAGGCTGAGGTGAATGTGAACCTTTTTTCCCCTCTCACTGCACATTTAAGGCTGCCATATTGTACTTGACACAATGCACTAATATAATAAATGGGAGAGAACTATTTTTGGGGCCGACTATTTGTTGACAGTGCAAAAAACAAAAAACTGTGCAATCTCTTGCAAAAAGGCACAGCTGTAAATTTTCGGAATATTGTGTCTTTCTCAGGTGTTCAGGTCTATCAGGTCTTCTGAATTTCATACAGACTACTTTTTTAGCGTAATATAACTTCTTACATTTATAAGTGAGAGGTATAAGAAAAAGGAGAGCAGAAAATATGAAGTCATAGTAAAGCTGAAGCACCAAGCAGCAGACAGACAAAGTTAGCAACTAGCGAAATGAACAAAGTGAAACATTTAGCAGCTTGAGAGCCAGATACTTCTCTCAGGAGTTGGTGGAGATGAGAATAGAGCTAAAAGGAGAGTGAATATAGGACTTAAATTCCTCAGGTGGACATAAACACGACTTCAAATGAATGGTAATGTTGTTCTGTGTACTAGATGTGTAAATAGGCAACTGTTTGCTAACACGTCCTTGATAAAGTGGCCAAAAAAAAACAAAACAATAAATGATAATTAAGTGACGGATTTATTAAAAAATGCATAAGAAAGGGACATAATATGCACATTTAATATCTCTTTGGCACTTATTCAAAGATGAGACAGACATTTGAAATTGGCAACAACATGTTAAGGCAATGAAGAGCAGCTCTGAAAGGGGCTGAAAAGACATTAAGTTCTCTTGCGGTTAGTAAAGCAGAAGTAATGGGGGAAAAAAACATACCTGGTATTTTTTATTGACCCTAAATATCATCAAATATAATGAACAAAACAAAATTTACAGTTGTAGAAAAATTAATCTTAGAAGATTAGCCTTTATAACATGGTGAATGATTCAAGACACTAGAAATAAAGATAAGGATGTACTATGTGTGACTGCATGCGTTTGTGTGTATTATCTCCTATGCTCCCTCACCCTGCTGACCTAGGGCTCCCTCTCTGACGACACATCACCCTCGGCTCCACTACTAGCATTGGGGTCCGGTCGGGAACGCTGGGCGCCTTTCTCCCTGCTGGACTCTGAGGGGCCCTTGGAGCGCGTCTTCTCTTTCCTCTGCTGCTGCTTCTCCTGCTTTGACAGCTGAGGAAACACAAGAAACAGGAAAGCTTGATTCATAAAAAAAAAGTCTGTATCTTACAGTTCAATTCATGTGCCCTTAACATACACAATCATGTCAAAGGAGACAACAAATATATTCTATAGGACGTGACATGAACAATAAGTAGAAAAGCTTGGATTCTGCCTTAAAATTGCCCTTAAGAACATTTAGGTGCCTCTGGAGAGTAAAAGGAGTTCAAGGAAAAATCCATGACTGCTACCAAAGTGCTCTAGTTTACTTGCCTCGTCTACTTCTTCTTCAGTAAGTCTTTTTTTCTCAGAGAACATGCCTGAACTTGATGCGTCTAGCTGTGAGCTTTGTGTGTTATCTTTGCAAAGTGGAGAGCCTTTAAAAAAAAAAACATGACTTCTGAGTGGTAAGCTGAGGCCAGGGGGGGGGGGCTATGTCACATCATGCCAGTGAAATGCCGGCCAGTTCAGACCAAAGATTCACGACGAGTCAAAACCGTTTTAGACGTTGCAGGGAAAAGTTTCAGCGATGTGATCTGGCCCGTCTCAGCTCAACTCAAGCTGGCTGAGGGCGTCGCCCGAGACTCAGCATGTCAAGTCACCAGTGGCTGGTTTTAGAACGTAAGACACGTCACCTGTTTCAACAGGTTTCTTTACTTATACTTTTTTTTTTCCCTCTTCTAACCATAGATTGTTTTATATTTATGCTTCTAACTATAAAGGAAGAAATCTCTGTCTGTCCTTCGATTTTCTCGACAACTGTTCATCCGATCGACTTCACTCTTGGCGGGTGTATTGCTGAGGACCCAAGAAAGTGCAGTGTCGAGTGCCCTCTGAAAGGGCACGTGTTCTGAATGGCCACGCACTCCGAAAGGCCACTCCCCCTGACAACGCTGCTAGCAGCAATACCTGGAGCCAAGCAATGGTTCCAAATGGGCCTGCAGTCCTAACAGCCACACCCTGAGCGAGCACTGCACTAGTTCTTTAAAATTTAAAAAGCATGGACAGTCAAGGCTACTGTTACGATTCAACCAATGGTGTAACTTCATCACTCACTCACTTACTCACTCAGTAAGTCAGGGATAGACTTTTGCGTTTATAGGGCTGGCCCCCGCTTTGCTGCAGTCCAGCCAAAAAATGTATAATGTCTTCTGTGGCTCTGGAGGAGCTTGGTCAAGTCTGAGAAAAACCAATAACCCCTGATTATCTTGGGTTGGGTTGTGAGACCTCATTCACAACAGAAAGCCTGCGTTACAAACTGGAGTCATGAAATATGAAACATGTGGGCATTTACCAGGCAGGAAGGGTCTAATAAAAGAAGCTATCGAGTTGCATTGTCGGAAGTGTAGGATCCAGCATTTCTGCAGCTTTACCATACAAGAAACTAAAGGTTAGGATATCTCTGCCTTTGCTTTTTAAATTTTGACCAGTCCCCCAACATAATAGAAGTGCAATACTAAATCACTAGAGTGTCCCTTTACAAAAAACTCTAAATAAGGCAATAGTGGAGAAAACCATCTGATATGTATGAACTAAGTTATTTTACCAGCAATGTACGCACCTTCTGATGAAAATAACCATGTTAAAATGTTCAATTCAACCCTTTTCTGCCAACATGTGTAGTTAAATAGTTTCCTGATATATTCACTTTTAAAGAAGAGTCGATGATATTAAAAAGGTCCTGAAACCTATTTTCTCAATTAGCTTCTTACAAGGAGAGATGGGGTTCTATACAAACCCAAAATGTTCTTCCAAAGTTCGAACAGTTTTGTTTATTTAACTGAGAGACATCTGTATTTGTGTTTTTCTCTAATCTCTTCTCCCTGGTTTGAAGTGGGCGGGCACAGTTGGTTGAAGGTGATGTCACAAACTTCTGTGCGAACCATACCCACACAGTCCTGCTGAATCAGATTAGCTGAGTTTTTGAGTGTTAAACGCTTAATAAATAAGCATTAATGTTTTTCCAAAGCATTAACTTTAATCGTTGCCTATCTAATCAAGAATATTTTATGTCTTAGGCTTGAAAGCAAGTTCTCAGGGGGTTTAACCCTTTGAACTCTGCCTACATTGGTGTTTTTGCTTATTGTGATGTCATTTCTTGGAGTATCTTCAAATGCTTCATATCCCTAAAATCTGTACAACCTAAGCTAAAAGGCTGTAAGACAATAAACCATAATGACTGAGAAAATGATTGAAACTGTGTCATAAATTAAAACCGCACCACCTCGCGTTGTCACCATGTTTTGCACCGCATGTAACACAACGTAATGACGTCATCAACCCGCGACATGAGTGTACAACGTGATGACACGAAAGACAGCAGTCTTAGCTTTCAGATGCAAAAAGAATAAATGCTCTAGCTATTACAGTTTTTATTTTAGATCAGCTTAAACAGGATTAGGCAAACAACGACTTCCCACGGAGGTCCGTTTACAGAGCGTTAAATATCAAATAATAACAAGTATGCAAGTGTGTGACATTCATGTTTTTAGTGTGCAAGTCACTGCTTTTTCTTTAAAGACCGTAAACATACTGTTTATATAAAATACATTTTTGAACTATAACTGAAACCTTATCCATCTGGGGTTCCTGGTGGCTCAGTGGGCTGAGGCACACACCATGAACGTGCTGCATCATGACTTGCAGATCATGACCTTTGCAGTATGTTCAGTATTCACCCAAAGGTCCCAACATGCATGAGAATTAGTATAATTAATTAAACAAAGAAGCAGCAACACGTCAGCGCCACAGACTAGCACTTCACATCTGACTTGTCTTTGTGGATACACTACCACTTCTATTCTCTCCTCATTTAGAGCTATTCTGGGTTGTCATATGATCACTTCAATGAGTCTATTGTTGTGACTGCATGCACTGCCTTCTCACACACTCCAAAATAGCCCTCCCCAGTGCCACTCAGCATGACTAGTCCCTACTCCAATCAAACCCGCTCCTCCTTCTTTTCTCTTTGTATTCTTCACGGTCCACAAAACACCATAACAGTAATGATGAACTAGGTATGCTACCCTTCATCTGAAAAAGGCCTGTAAACACAGATGCTAAATCTTTAATGGCTGCCAGGGAAATATTTATGAACTAAATGTCATCTTAAAAATCCAAAGCATTGCATAAGACATTACATTATTCAAAGAGCACAAACAAAATTCAGTGTTATTCCCATTTGAACCCATTAACATGCTGTAGATTCAAACCAGGCCTACTGTCTGTACATAAAAACGAGGGGAGACACATACTTTCAACATCTGAATACAAACTGGACACTGACATATATGCTTCTCTTTTTGCAACAAAGCAATCAATATTCCAAATTCTAATGTTAGTTACATTCAAACCCCAAACTCTGAATCCCAGCCCCATAAAAACCTGACCTAACATGATCAAACATTCCATAATTTCTGTGAATGTTGGGTTTTAGCCCACAGCCCAAAACAAAATGCAGTCAGTTGAACAAACAGAAAAACTCAGGACCCCTCTGCTCTCAAGCCCAGCCGCTCGGCGTCCCAAAGAGAACATCTAAAGAGGATGGTTTTCATTGCTCTGGATAACACCATTGTTTGCTGGCCGCTTGACCCTGCAGTGGACTAAATCCCTGATTCATGGAAAGAAAGGGGCAGTGTCTGTTGGCCGTTGCTTCATTTCCCCCCCTGTGCCAAGCTTAGCCTATTGGCTGGCCTTTTATCCCTCATGTTCAGCCTTGGCTTTGGCTCCTCGGCCCCCACAGCAAAACATCCCAAACAGACAAGATTAAAATTCTGAGGACTGCTTAATATCCCTCCCCTTGGGCTAGCAAGCCAAGCCCACCAAGGGGCGAGCAGCCAAAGGCGGACCGAAGCCAAAGCATAAGGACGTTGGCCGGGTTCCAGGGAAGTGACTAGAATTGATTCAGGAAGACGAATATATGAACTTCTTTCAAATGGCTGGAATAAGAGGCTGAGAGATGTGTGTCCCTGTTACTGAGAGGCTAGGAAGTATTTGTCTTTCGTTTCCATGGTTTAATATCTCCATTACTTAGCTTCTGGTCTGTGCTGCTATGTTCAATGCAACGGAAATTTTGCTGTTTAGTAAATGGCTGTATACAAATGGTGGTTTATTTAGAGAGACATCTAGAGCTGCAACTAACCATTATCATAGTTTGGTTTTATTCATAAAACAATCTACACGACACACTTATTATTAACATACAATATACTCAATTTACAAAAGAAAAACAAGGTATCCACATAAACATTTTTGTCACTAATCCAGTGATTCCCAAACTGGGGGTGCAAGCCATTACAGGAGGAAAAATATGGACTGAAGACCTTTTTCACAGCAGATATTTTGACTTGTCAAACATAAGTTAAACGGAATATTAATTCCTACTTTGCAGTGCATTAATTCCTTGAACAGATCATGTATGGTATTAGTTCCACCTGCGCTTTTCCTGCCATGACAACTCAAAATGTCTACGGTGAAAAAGACCTATTAATCTGATTAATTTGGGAATGATAAAGAAACAAGAGTGCTCTGATGCTAGGAAAGCTATCAAGAAAGCAAAAGGACATGTAAAGTTTGACAGGGAAGGAAAAACAACAGTGATGCTTATCAAGCAAACAGCTCAGTCAAATCTAAAATATGAAGAAGCCTATCTTGCTGTGGAACTCACTGTCAGTGTAGCCAGAGAGACTTATGTCTATTGAGTCTAAATAGTGGCAGTTTGGGCAATAATTTGACTAATGAAACTAATGTTGTTACCAGTTGATGAAAATGCATGTATTGGCTACCAAAGGGGGGCCTGGCACCAAATGTTTGGGAACCACTGACTAAAGCTATCAGTTGTTTTTTAATTAATCGATTGTTTGATTTAAAAAATAAATATAAATACCCATTATTATGGCTGGGTGTGGTGATATCATTGCTAATGCGATACCCAAGATTTGGTACTGATACCAGAATAATACATTTTAACCATGCTAGCAGCGTGGCTCTAAGGATGGCAATGTCAGTCCATCCACCACTTTAGTTGAGACTAAATGTCCCAACAACTATTGAATGGATTACCATGAAAGCATTGTTGCAGTGAGCATGTTAGCATGCTGATGTTAGCATTTAGCTCAAAGTATCGCTGTGCCTAAGTACAGCCTCACAGAGCTGCTGGCATGGTTGTAGCCTTAGTCTTGTTTTCATACCTTTTTCTACAAAACACTTTATTCATACAGCAAAAGAAGCCAAACTCTTAAAATGTTAAATGTTGTCAAAACACAACTAGCCATACAAGAACTTTGCCTCAATAAAATAATATTGGCAAGATGTTGCTTAAATCAGGAGCTTTCTGATCACAGAACAAGTAACCAAGGCTACACAAGACCAGACATTCGATGCAAACTTTCAGTGCTCGACAGTCCTGGCGAGTTGGTGTTCTAGACATATTTTAGTCGGCACTAAAAAAAGTATTGAGGTTCGATACTCAGCCTTGTCCATCGTAAGTTCCCAGAACCTGAGATGACATCAATCAACTCATCAATTCTTCGGCTATTCCTTTCAGCACTACAGATGTCCTTTCCCCCAAAAGAACAGGACACTTGCAAAGCCGTCTAGCAGTCCTACCTGCTTCACAGTATGCACTGCAAATGATAAGCTATTAACCCTTTCTGATGTCAGTACACAGTTTCAGAATAAAAATGTCAATTTAAAATGAGGAATCCTGGTTTGACCCTGAGGTGAAGTGAACAGAGAACAGGATGAGCATGCTGGGAGCAGGCCTGGTTAGTTCCCACAGGGACAGGTACTGCAGAGGGTGAGCATGAAGTTGCAACAGCGAGCTTCCCAAAGCCTGTGCATGTGGGCTTGCGCTGCCAATCATCTGCAGCCCGCACATAACACCCTGTCGCCCACACAGCGCACAGCGCACACACACACACACACACACACACACACACACACACACACACACAGATGTACACCTAACCAGGCCAAATTGGGGGTTTTCAGCTTCACCATGGGGGTGATTTAGCGAGAACACAGTGAATCAGCCCCACTCCACAAGGCTATGGAAGAGGTGGCAATGACAAACATCTTGGCAAGGACATGATTGTTACTGTCTGGGACAAGTTCTTTTTTGTCTACATTTCCAAAAACAACATGCATTATCCTTTATCAGTATTTAGCTTGTAGTATTTCAATACTTGATCTTGGGGGTAAATACACCAAGGGGCAGCGTGTGCCCCTTCTAAGGATTACTTCTACAGTATTGAGTACTGTATGCACAGTTGGAGATAAGTAAATGAATAAATAAATAAACAAGCAAGGAAGCCTTTAGTTTACAACACCACAACATGCCCCACCCAGCAGCCTTCCCACTACACTTATCACTCATTTCAAATCTAATGCAGCCAAGTACATCCAGGGAATGTCAGAAATGTGCACTCACCGTCCAATAAATCTGCCAAGGAGATATGTCAATAAGTAACCAAATGCAACAGCGAAACGCCAAAGATATGTTTAGATAAGACGTCCTGATTGGAGTTCAATGTGTTGACTTAAGTAACGGTTGGAAACATTTACTGTGGCTAGCATCGCATAGAGAGAAACAACAGAATACAACTAAATGAAGGAAAAATTCCAAAAATGTTAAACTATAAAAAATGTCTATAAAGCTGCATGCAAAACTAAAAGCACCTTACAGAGTTGTTATGGCGAACACGTTAGCAAACAGATCGTTAGCTGCTAAATGCTTCACTATGTTCACCAGCTAGTCTCTGACTGTGTCTGTCTGGTTTTTGGTGCTGGGCAGGTGGTGTGCAGTGGCTTTATCAGAGTTTTTCTTTTTTGCTGAAAACAGCTTCCTTCTGTGCCTGTAAACAAAGTCAATTGGACCAGAGTTTGTTGGCCCTAAAACCAAAACAATTAGCTAAAAAGGGGCTTAAAAGCTCTTTCAGCTGCAGAGTTGGTTATAGTTCTCTGTGGGTTTGTCACTGTGAGCAAAACCTTTCACATTACACAGTCTTTTTATCTATTGTTTATATACAAAATATTGATTGGTGCAGCTTTAATGTTCATAATACATGCTTTCCCACACCATACACTACACCATTTAATTGTTATCATAGTTTTGATCATTGTTTCATGGGCTGCATTTATATATTTTTTTATATATGTTTTTTAAATCTCAACTTAAACACATTGTTTAGGTATACGTGTTGTTTATAGTTGTCATGGATACTAATTTCATTTCCAATTGATATATTATTCATTTATTATTATTATATATATACCCAATTACACAGATGAGGTCAGTGGTAAATAAATAAATGAAAAATAAAAATTTCAGAAAATGTCTTACTCAAATCATTAGTCTCCTTTTAAAAAACCTGTGCTCTACATGTAACATGAGAAGCAAGAGCGACTGCACACAACAGAAGAGTAAGGATCACCACCTAGTGGTTCAAAATGAGAAATAAAATGAGTCCTTGAAAAGTGGAGTGACACTTCATGCATGAATTCAAGTTGGGTAGAGAGCTGCAGCTAATTCGTACAGAGGCAGAGTAAATGAGCACCAACGTTCATTTTATGTATTCGCTTTCAATATGTATATAACTTGTTACACTCAGTAAAAAATGTACCTTAAACAAAACAATCTTAATGTCCATTTACTAGCTTTTTTCTGAGCTTTTACTTGCATCTGGCAACAAAGCTATCTCCAAGGCAACTGAGAAAACGCCATCCACTCATGTAAGACTGTGGAATACAGTTGAAAGCTCCAGTAAAGAACTAATAATAATAATTGAGTTTTTTTGTCAAACAACTTTGTCCAAACCTTCATGCTCAATAACGAACCTGTCTGGGGTCAGTGGGGCCAGTAGGTGACGTCAGTTCAATGGTAACAGGTCCGTCGTTTTGAATGTGGACCTGCATGTAGGCCCCAAACGTCCCATCTAGAAACACAAGACGAAAGAGAGACACATTTTACAAACCATAAAAAAATGAGACCTGGAAATCACCAAGAAATCAAACACATAAGATAAACCAAAGTTTATTCTATCAGCATCACTGCCACAGTTAGCCTACAGTTTGCTAAATCCAAGTAGCCCTGTACATCCGAAATGACACCACATCCTACTATTAATAGGCAGTAAAGTAGAATTTGTTTGGCACTGGCAGTCGATGTTTCATGAGGATGTAGGATAACGTGGCGCCTCGAGACATTGGGGACACAAGACGAAGGGGCTGGAGGAGGACAGGAAGTTTTAACTTAAATGTTCTCCTTTCTTCCACTGGGTCTGGAAGATTAATGACACCATCTGCACAATGAAACCGTGGGCTGTGGGGGAAAAGTGCTGCATCATCATATTTCCTCTCTGGGGGGGTGGGGTGGCTAATTAGGAAGCCTTATGCCTCCCTTGCTGGGACAAGGTGTTCTCCGCACCTGCTCCCCGGTGGGCTGACCCAATTCACTGCCACCGTCACCGCCACAGCGTCACAGCACAGATACACCCCCCCAAAAGAAAATGCCATAATCTTACACTGAGATGGGAATACAGGTGGTGAAATAGCACTGGTGAAATAGCTCTGTCACTTATAAGTGACAATAAGTGACACACACTGACCCTTTAAATTCTAACTATTTTTCAACTTTTGGAAACAACAAAATCCATAATATTCTCAGAAAGAAACAATGGCTGTCATAAAAATGTTTAGGAATAAATGTGAAAATGGGGAAATGATTCAACTGACTTTACAAAATCTGAAAAACAAAACATGAATTTAGTGTACAGCAGCAGGAACCCACCACTGTAGGACTATAAAGATTGCCAAGTCATCGGCTCACCCACCCTTAATGAGCTCTGGCTTGTATGCACTCCTCATGTTCTCCATGATGCTGTTGTAGAAGGGCTGGGCCAACTCCGCAGGCATGGCTGAGTGGAAGTCTGGCTTGTTGCCTTTCAGTATACACTGCAGTGTGAACTGGCTCACACACAGCACCTCAAAGTCCCTGTCCATGACACTTTTGCTCCACGCTCGCCCGTTCTCGTCTTCAAACAGCCGCAGGTTCAGGATCTTGCGGACTCTGAAAACACACACGAGGAAAAGAAGTGAGGAATCAAGCTGTCTGTATCTGTGACAATCACTCTGATGAGTTTTGATCATTGTTGGCCGAGAACTAATTGGCTTTATTTGACGGGACCACGCTGAACAAAATAACAAAACAAAAATACATTCAAATATGTAAAAAACAAAACAAAAAAAAACAGCAGTGTGGTTTTCAAAATGGTTAGCTCTGATGTAAACTGGGTCATAGCCAAGACTTAAATACTGAAAAATAGCCTATTGACTCCCCCCATGACAAGTCCAACCACCCTACCACAACAAAAATGAAGATCTCAGATTTTCTTATTATTATCTAGATTTTTCATGTCTTATTTATTCTGTTAGCTGATCAATTGTTCACTGTTTACACCTTCTGTAAATTGTATTTCCCAGCATGTAGGTCTAAATCTCTGTAACTGTACTGTACAATGTAAACTGTATGAATGTAAAGATTCCAAAATTGCAAAAACAAAACAAAAAAAGCATAATTATTAATTGAAGTATTGATTTATTAATTAAAAACTAAAATAAATTATAAATACTGAGGACAAGACCACAGTGCCCTCAGGCCTATGGCCCAGGATGTAAAACATATGTAAATTGTTTAAAACATGAAAAAACTCCTTACCGTACATGACCCTATGGCCCTTTAATGGTAAAACTATAGCCCAACCAATACAGGATGTTTGAGGCCAATACCAATATGTGAGACTTTTATAAAATCAGATGACAGTATATCGACCAATATTATTTTTTCACATAAACACCTAACATAACAAACAATTTTGATGTTAACGTCAATGCTTTAAATGCGTGCTATAAAGAATTGTGCCCAAGATATGTACTTTATGGGACATTTTAAAGTTGAAAAATAAACTTATAATATGCTGTCCTGCACATAATGTTTAAACAGAGATTTCAAATCCAGTCAGGGTTCTGTTTCTGGTGTTGGAAGGCCCCCCTCCCTCCCACACACACTCACATGTAGTCAGCATCCCTCTGGGTGTCCTCCACTGATATACCCAGCAGTACACACAGTCCTCGTCCTATTGAACTGATCTGTTCTTCTCCCACTGCAGGAAAATGACAGAAAAAGGTTGATGAGTGAGTGAGCTGGTACTGTCTGTGGTCATACAGTGACATGCAGCCAAGGCTGACAGGTGACAGGCTGAATGGCATCACTGTGTGGGGAGGAAAAGAGCCAGCAGGGCTGTCATTCAGCTGTCAACCACCGACACCCAGAGGACACGTTCATCATTTGCGCGGTGAAATAACCTTTACTGGTTTCCTCCGAGCTTAAAACGCCCAGCCGGCAGTGCTCTGTCTGGACTCCGGTCAGAGCCTCATTCGTTTCGCTGGGAGTGCTAATGGTAACCCAGCTAGGTTAGCTAACATGCATGGTCAGCGACGTTAATAAATGAAAGCTATTAGCCTCGGTTTAGCTACACTACCAAAGGCGTCAAAGCACGGCAGCTTCGCTCAGTTCCAAAACAGCCGCTTACCAGTCACAGTCGCTTTGGTGACCCTCTGAATGATAGCTTTCATTGTTTTGGTTGTATTGGGGGAGCACGCTCTCAACTTCCGTAGACTCACGGCGTTGGCGGGACGTTGTCGCCCTCTAGTGTCTGAAACACGCAGCACACATCCTCTGCCTCTTCCGGAGGTTTGCTGGGACAAAAATGCTCTTTTTTTTAACAAGTTTCTGATTTGTACAGAAGTGGAAAGTAACTGAGTATATTTACTCAGTTGATGTGTAATTGTAAGGTACTTTTACTTTTCTTGGGTATTTTAATGTCGGTTCTATGTTAACACCAGAGAACCTACTGGCCAGCCACAGTATTATGGTATGATACAGGCTATGCTAACAGAGTCAGAGCAAATCTGAGCGTACAATATGTTTAAACAAGCGTTTATTTAAACATCATTAGTGGTTGGAACAACTTTGTATTGTGGACGATGGTGTGGATGAAGCTGACACGCGTCCAAACACAATGGCAGCTCTCTCAGACCTGGACAGGTGATACCACACTGGAATTTCCTTTACAAATCATAATAATGTTCTCACACAAAAGCATAAATTCATAGTGCATCCTAAAGATTTACTCTTGAACAAATATTTATGTCCATTGTCCTTTGCACTGATGCGGCTACTTTTCACTGCCTCCACTCCCAGGTTCACTATTGAAAGAATTGATGAAGTTGTAGATCCTCGTGGTGTATGGGACAAAGTCTTTCTTGTAGATGATGACAGTTTTGGTGTGAGGAGTCTGGTATACAACTTCATTTGGATCTTCTGGCTTTTGCACCTCTTCTTCTTTTTCTTCTTCTTTTTTCACTGAGGTGGAGAGGGATAGTAAAAAAATGATTTAGTTACTACTGATATCAAATAAAGGTAAACTGGTTTTAAGGGAATATATGACAACAGATAGTGAAAATATTCAGATCCTATAGTAGTATAGTATTCACAATGTAAAAATATTCCATTGCAAGTAAACCTCATATTCATACCTTTACTTCCATAAAAGTACGGAAAGGAAAAGGAAAAGCTCTCATTAAACAGAAAGGTCCATGTCAGTGCTTATTATTATTATTATCAGCTTTTATATCATTGGATTATTATTACTGATGCATTAACATGTTAGCATCATTTTAATTTTGTAGCTTGTCTTGGAGCTAATTTTAGCTATTAAGTAAACTCACTGTATACTATAATTGTATACTGTATGAACTGTATAACAGTGCATGACATTATATAGGTTCATTAGGCTACATGTTTTGAAAATCATAATCTGCAAGTAACTATAGCTACCTAATAAATGTAAAGTGAATCTAATTTCAACACTATTAGCCGACCTTTTTTGATAACAGCGACAACACAGGTTTAAAAAAAAGAAAACGTAGACAGTAATATGGGTTAACGGTTAATCCATAACAAGCGAGGCTAAATTACTTGCACATGATTAGAGATCAGCACTACTTAAAATAGTGAACCGCGGATACGATATTGCAAAGTTAATATGTATATGGAATATCAATTCCATTAGAAGTCTTCTCACTGAGAAGAAAACTAAGCAGCAGTTGAGTTAACAATTGTTAAACAGGCAACTATATTACACCAACTTAACCAACACACTGTTTATTACAGTAACGACTCCTAGCAGAGTAAACACAATTTAGACGTTTGTATGTTACATTGTCTGGTTCTTCACAGTGTGTCAGTTACAGACTACAGTCTACAGTTCATTCTCACTCACCTGGCTTGTCCTCATAACGACCAGTGTATTTCAAGTATGCGTATGAACCTATCATGGTCCAGATGCCAACAGCGTACACCGCAGACACTTTTGTGTTCCACCTCACCAGATCTTTGAACGCCATGGCTGCCGTCTGCTCTGATAAAAGGGTTTATTTGTCTCTTGACGCTAAAGGGTTGGGAATATCAAAGTAATATCTCAGGGCGCCGCCATGACAGTCAACCCGGAAGTTCAACTGATACGGGAAGAAACTTCCGGGGCGTGGTCAACTGAAATAGAAAAATAAGTTTTTTTTTTTATTGAAGTAGAAATTGTACAACAATATATGGCAAGCGATACATTATCAGTGTTTGGCTCTTTAGAAAACGGAGCACTCAACGTTAACAGAATTCAAACCTAACAAAAGACAAAAAATACAATAAAATAGCTAAGTGGTCTCTTCTAATAATTCTAAGGCATCAATAATGTTCAGTAGTTTTTTTTAACTGTTTTCTTGTACATATACTTCAGTGATTTGCAGTACAGTGCTAGTTCTTTCATTAAAACCACCAATAAGGGTTGTGTCTTAATATTAACATTTATGGGGGAAAAAAGTACCTAAAATAAATATTCCCAAATGTAATATCCTTTCTGGTAAAATGGGAGAGAGAAAATACTTTTGATTCTAGCCAGTCATGCAAAATGGAAAAATAATTATTTTTCATTTTTCAATGATATATGTCACATGTAAACTTCTAAAACCTATTAACAAACAAACACAAAATATGAGCGAATGGCTACGATTGTGTTATCATTCCAAACTCAATGATAAAAAACAGTTGTAAAAAATGCATGTTAAAGGGTGCAGGTGAATATACAGTATATATACCCACACATACTTGCACTCACAGGAGCACATACTGCAGATAATACTTATATGTTTGTATACACATATAAACACATAGGTGGTACCACAATTAAAAAAAATAACAATACATTTTTGAATGTGCTAATAATGTCAAAATTGTTGAAGCATGACTCCATTTTAAGAGAATACATTTTCTTACACAGACTGACACGATTGGAAAGAGTTTTCCCCCTGTGCTTAATTTGTGTAAAGGCTGTATTTGACATAAGCAACAGGGATATTCAACCCAGTATCAACACCCAACATCTTACTTAAGACTTCATGTCAAAATTGTGGAATTTTGTCCAAGTAGCATTACTCACAGTCTCTGTTTTGCATTTAGAACATAATGAGGAGGAGTCTGTTTTCTTTCTGTTTTCTGTCTGTTTCGCTCAGAAATATATGAGCTAAAGTATCTAAAGTTGTATTGCCCTGTTACACACACTCAACACTTAGGCTGAATTCATCCATCATTTGCATTATGTTCATCCACGACCTGGTCGGGTGATTACATTTATGATGATAAACATAATCTTGTTGGCCATTGACTTACTTGGCTTGTCAAGATCTGTGAGTAGGTGAATGGGGAAATTCCACATATATTAAAAAAACATGGACACAATAAAAACACGGACAAATCCAACTTACTTACCAAGGTAAGTAATATTTGAATATGGCACCACAATTAGATATATGAAAAACAAGAAATGTGTAAAAAAAAAAAAAACCTAAATAATATTTTTGTAAAAATGTTTGTTTATTTTAATAAGTGTTAGATTTTATTTTTAAAATACTCACTAGTTATATCCCAGTTTGTTTGTGTGATGTATGTATGTCCTGCTCTGTTAAATACAAATAAATGAAACAAATTAAATAAAATTAAATTCAAGATGTGAAGAGGAAAGGAGCTGAAGAGATTTCCTTGACCTTGCTGGAGCACCTGCCTATCAGTGCATAATGTATTAGATATGAGTCACACCACGCTTATTTCTCTGATTTATTAGCCTGGTGCTCACAATACGTGGGATGAAGGTCAGAGCTGTCACCTGACATGCCTTGTGGGTACTCTGAAATACTGCACGCACGTATTACCTCTGAACTACAACATGTAGAAATCTCTGTGGTTTACTGGAATTTGTAGCAGACAGCAGACTGTCCTCACATACCATTCCGTTAACACGAACGATGGATTTGAGTTGTACAGCAAAGGGGAGAGCTGTAGACTTGGACTTGAGTGAGGTTTGACTTACTTGAGACTTGAAAGCCAAAAACCTTAAAATCTCATGATGTGGCTTGGTTCAATCCTAGCAGGGCCATAGGGACACAGAGGCCATGTCTTTAATGTTTGTTTGTTTTTTTCTGGGAATTTGGGGACCTAAAGTGCAGTTAACATTTTATAATGTAAAGGTACACTCAGTCGGTTTTAAAAGGCAAATACCGTCTTTTTTTTTAGTTCAGGGCCAATAAATTTGCCTATTTTTAGGCTCAGAGAAATAAAGAATATACAAATGTTTAAATACAACACCCTTTGTAAACTGCTTACCATAAAGGAAACTCAGGGACATACAACTGCAAACTTAGTTTTCAAATTAATAAAAAACCTTTAAAAATGTGCAATAGACAGTTGAATGAAATTACTGTGGGAAAAACAACAAATTAATAGAAAATCTTACAGACTTTTTCTTTTTAGATCCATGGGGCATGGGGGATATGTTCAGACCTACGACCCCACTATTCAGAACCTTCGACCCTAAACAATAATAAATAAATATGGCAGTGACATGACTTCCATAGCCACACAGCGTGAATATTTAATTACAAGTCCTATGCACTGAAAAGGACTCTCAGTAATGTAAAAAACACAGCTTTGAAAGGAAAATGTTCAAATGCCTTGACATTTTTGTGGTCAGCAATTGACTTGCAAATTTCTTATGAAGACTTTAGACTTGAGTTGAGCCTCACTTTGACATCACTTGAAACTTGACTTGCCCCAAAAGGCTGGCAATATTCAATATTTTTCTCATTGTCAACAAATTGCATGAAAAGACCAAAACCAACTATGTTTCAGTCCATCTCACAATACCGTCTTGCCAATTTGTTTCCACTGAAGACTTAAATCTTTAAAGTTGAATACATGTTTATATGGACAATACATTTCATTTTTTTATATATCATTTCCTTAAACAGCTGGGCACTGTAGTTTTTTGCAAGTGTTACTCAAACAGGAGTACATATTACATTTGTTGAGGACTATTTTCAGCTGCGGATTAATACACATTTGGTGCTCTAGTGAGTATTTCTGGCAGCAGGACGGTGTATGTGGGATTGACTCCAAATAAACTACAGTGTGTGTTCATGGTAATGAAGGATCATGTCACCCAATGTAACAAACAGTTTTTGGACAAAAACGGAGCTTTATGGCACAGAGGAATAAGAGGCATCAGGCTTTGGCTATGCAAACAATACTCATTAGTAAGATCAATTAATCATTGGTTTTGGTCTTTTTATGGGATTTGTTAACAATAAAAATTTTTTTTAAAAAGTTCTGGAAAAGGTAATTTCTGGGACATCTGTGTGACCCGGGGAACATGACACACCGCTGTAACTTATGTGGGGGGATTTATCGCACTACTAACGGTGAGTCACTCGCAATCTTCTCTAAAAACGCTTCATACAAAATATGTTTCAGGTGTACAGATGCTATGAAACACCTGTGGCTGGCTGGTTGCCTGTACAAGACAGTGAAGATATGACTCATACAAAAATTATGTGTGGCTGTTTGTGTAACTTTCATTAGGATACTGTTGTATCCTTTGATTTAGGGATGTTGAATGATGATTGCAGATGGCACCAAAAGAAAAAGTTCACTATATATATATATATATATATATAATGCCAACATTTTCACCACAACATTTCTGTGTATATATTTAATTGTTCATCAGTTTCTGAAAACCTGTCGTCCACAGTTTTTTATAGATATCTATATATTTAACCAGGTTAGGTTTTATTTGGCTCTTATTTTTTATCTTCCAACTCCTGGAGGCACTGAAGCATGTAGGTGAAGATCCACACTTGCCAGCACTGAAACATACCTGACTAATAGTGTTTCGCCGTTAGGTGTGGGGGTTTTACATGCCACTCATTCATTTCTCCCTGAACTATGCATCTTTTAAAACAGTCTTAGGATACAAAACAAGGCTGAAAACTCAAATACTTCACATCAGGGGTTTTGCAACGGCATCTTAACAATTTTAGCCTGGCCAAGACCTAAACAAAGCCTCTATCTTGCTAGCTTGAAGTTGAATGTCAAATGAACGAGTGGATAACACAGGAATGTTTGCAGAAGAGAGAAGAAAAAACATCACACCATGTTGTTATTTGATTGCTGTTAGATCAACAGACATTTCAAACATATCATATTAGAGGCGTCCATGTCACCAAAGAATTCATTCAAGATGGTTTCAGACTGAAATAAATAAAACAGATGTACTCGTACCAAAAGATCACACATCCATCATAGGATCGGAAATAGTTAGGTTTTTTTTGTCTTTCAGTCACATTGCATATAAATATATAAATCAAACGTAAAATAACATCTAGCCTTGAGTTTAATTTCTTAAAGGTTCCAGATTTGTATATGTTGAGTGACATTTGCACAATAATCCATACATAGAGAATTATTATCAACTCTGCAGTTCTCCTCAGCTGTATGGAGTGTTGAAACATCTTTCAGCTCATGGTTTTGGTTCACCGCTCTCATCAAGCTCATTTCCAGCTGCAGCAGACAGCTGTTTCAGCAAAATAAAGCTCTAATAAACCGACTGTACGCTACCTGCCCAGCACCAAACAGCAGACAAAGTTAGCAACTAGTGAATATAGTGGAGCAGCAGGACCGAGCTCCAACTGTAGCCATAGCACTGGCTGGGGTTACAGGGTTAGTGGTAACATTAGGTAAAAGTTTTTTGAAAGTGTAACTCCACCCTCAAATTCAGAACCCTCTCTCCCAGCAAATTTAAAAACTGCAACTAGTGAGGGAACAGCACCTGTAGGAGGCGTGGCCTCGTGGCTACATAGTGTGTGGGTCAGGGGACACGGGGGAGACTGACTGACACTGATTAGAGTCTTATTTTAATATACATTTCATGACGTAGACAGGTTCCAACCGGTCGACTCTATGTCAGCATTGGCCTCGCAGGTTCAGGGCTGATTTAGAACAGTAGATGGCGTGTTTTTAAACCATTTTAAACCCATGAAATGCTCATTTTTATACATTTGGTAAGAAATGTCAATATTCACCAGCAGTGATGTGTTTCATCACAGTACAGTCATAACATTTAGTTTACAGCTCAAATAACACATTCAGGTCAACCTAATGCTAAATGTATTTTGTTAACTCTATGTAAAGCCCTGCAGTTAGCTAGAAATGAGGTGGTATTCATTTTATTACGGTAGTTAACGTGAGCTAGCCTATTTGCCACTGCAGGTTCAAATGATATGTTCGCAAATTGTTATTAACATTAGCATTACTCATTATGTTGTGATGAGATGGCGATTGAAAGTTTATGTAAAGTATAAAATGTACATCATGGTCATTAAAGGAAACTCTGCCACAAGTTAATCATTTGCAGCTAATGTAACTAGCGGAGGCTCATTACTCATGACTGGCTGTGATTGTGACAGGTTGCATCTGCAGTTTAGTGTAGATATGGGCATTGCTGTGGCTGTTTCGATTGGCAATGCTGTGACAGATTTTAAACGAACATGCAGTGTGTGAATAGACATGACTGTGCTGGCTGAGGATTGCGGTTGGCTGGACTCCTGAGGTGTACTGGTAACACATCAGTGTCATCTCAGGTAAAAGCACCAGGTACGAATGCTGGCAGAAGTGTGCGGCTTTACAAAGCTATCTTGGCCGTTATCTTATTTGCTGTGAGAGTAGCTTACATGTTTCCAGGCTCGTAGTATAAACGCCACTTGTAACTCCTAGTCAGCAATGAAATGATGGAAACTCATCTCAGCCGACTGTGTTTGTGTTGAATTGGTCTCTTTTGCTGTTATCAGGTGAGTGCAAGGGCATGACTTTGTGTTGAAAAGGGGTGGGGACATAAAGTCTCAGACAAAACATTTTTTTAATGGTCCTCAACACATGCGATTTAAGGCAATGTAATGGGGCGATCAGTGTGAGGTCAGAGTAGATCATTACAGCGGGTTGAGGAAAAAAAGCGGTGCATCAAAAGGGCATAGCCTAGGCTACTACAGAGTCGACAATACAAAAATACTCAGCATAAAACACACAACATCCACATGCATCACTGGACAATGCGCATTTGTTTCTTCTATATTTACATTGCTTTGTATGTTTTCTTATGGTGCAAACAAACCTTTCTCAAAGCGTTCTCAGTTATTAGTTAACATTTCTCAGTGCAAGCTATTTTTCAGAACATTTTTAACAAAGTATGCTTTTAGAAAGTGATGGGGACAAAATCGTCCATTTCAAAAAGTGGTGGGGACATGTCCCCAGCTTCACCAGTGTAAATGACACCTATGGGTGAGTGTTTTGCTAGTCTGTTTTAATCTCCTCTGTTTTGTTTCCTCTGTTCCTTCTCTGTTTAAGTCCATTAATCTATATGCAAAGAAACTATAATATAAGAGGATTTGTTTTTGAAGTTGTGTACCTGTGATGTTGTTAAGAATGCATTTCTCAGCTCCAATGAGAATGCAGTCATGGTTCGGGTTGGAGTCTGGTGCCAAGCTCAGGTGCGAGTCAGGACTCATTGCCACTGTTAAGCTCAAAGCATGTAAACAAAGTCATCACATTCCCAGCATAACAACTTTGTGCTTTTGCAAAGGAAGCTTGTGTCTTTTATAAAGAAGCAATATCTGTATATAATTTACACTCACAATTCCCCCTTCTTTATGAAATGGATCTGTGGATCTGGATCAATTTGTCTTGACAAGTAGTTTGCCTGTTACAAAAACCAGATAGATATTGAGAGACACAGTGAGGACTCTGCTGCTGAATCATGATCCTCACAACTGACAGCACTGCGCCACATTTTGCAAAAACAGGTAGACAAAAAATGAACGTGTTTTGTCCATGTTTCAAAGGAAATGTTTTCACTTTTCCTTTCCAAAAATATTCAGTACTGTTCAGGACTTTGAGATTCAAGGTCACATTCCTTTAACATTTATGACTCCCAAAGCATGTTCACTTAGTCTTTACACCTTAAACAAGCATGTTATTATAGAAACAAAGAAACGTAACACAGTACAACATATTGTTAAATCACTTTTAGTATCTTTATACCAGTCTTTTACTCTTTCATTCATTGAGCCAGGGGCTATTCTTCCTGTACTGTCAAAACAGTGTGCCTGTCACAGGCTGAACTAACGGCCCCTTCCACTTTGTTGGAACTTGTCGACTGAAGCTATGAGTCAGACAAAGCTAATACATATAACTCCCCAGGCACATTCGAGTCCCTGGCACTGCACAGCGTATTCCTTCAGCACCTGGACATTATACACTGCAGTGAGGTGAATAGGATAGATTAAGTTTTTACTGCTGGGGGACATAAGGGAGAGAGGGATGATTTTTGCACAAATGATCTAAAAGGTAAGAAATGTTTTATAAAATCACTAAACAAATAATAGCTGTAAAGCAAAAGTTAATAGATGGTTCGTAAAGAGTGCTAAAACAAGTTTTTAACTTGGAGGTTTTGTTAGAAAGTGATTAATGACTTTTAAAGATTAGATTAGATAAGATCAACTTTATTGATGCCACGCAGGGAAATTGTATTGTCAATATGTTCATTAGAAATACAAGGACAGTATAGATAAGTAACCCTAAAAAACTAAAAATCTTTACATTACGAACATGTAATACAAACAATATGATGCATGGAAAACAAAGATAAAAGGTACTACATATTATGTGCATATATGTATATTATATTTAGACACACATAGAGAGATAAGGAAGTTGCAATATATGATTAATACAAAAATTGCACTTGAACAAAAAAATGTGCTTGAGGCAATGGAGTGGTGGGTAAAGTGTCTTGTGTCTGCAGATAGCAGTGTTAGCAGTTATTGCACAGCAAAAATACAAATTGTGTGGAAGGTAGAAGATTTAAAAAATCATGTAAAACCCAACATCACATCTTCTATCTGCTCAGTCTAGATCTGATGTTTGTACTGTAGTTAGTTGCCTGTAACATATGTGATGAAACATATGTAAATTGTGCATGTAAGAGTGCCAGGCAAACTGTGCCAAATACTGTGAAATACTGTACCTGATATTCTATTCATCTATCAGATATGTTTCATTGTTTTACGCCTAACTTCATGTGGATGCAGGCTGTATGGGTGGTTTGGGTGGTAACGTACACTACATGGGTGACATTGCTGGGGGCTTCACCCTGCCCTTCTAGAGCTGAATTCCCAGATTATCTTGTCAGATCAAGCTAATGTTTCCAAAAGAGACAAGTCATCTCAGAAACATGATTGCTTTTAATGGAAAAAGCTATCTCAAACAAGTCAGCTTTACATAATCTATCAAAAAGCCTATATTTTAGCTTTATAACCAGGCATTTCTGTGTCTGTGTTTTGAGAAGGTTGCAGATGCAAATGTCTAGGGTTGGCCTGGAGAGCCAAAAAGAACCATGTTTAACTGATCTTAACTGATCTTCTGCATATTTTACAAAAATACGACAGGAAATTGACAAGTAAGGCTGTAGCAGCAAAATCCCTGCACGTACTGAATTGAACAGGAGTGAGTTTTATTAATTCGTTTTTTTATTTGTAAGAGGAAGAATGTGTAAGTTCTTCTTTCAAATGTTATGTAGTATTGCTTTAATCTTAGTATGTGTAATTGACTCATTAAGGTAGATGTTGAAGAGAGTGGATTTTACAACTGTGTTGATTTGACACTATTATGTGGTTTGTTTTTGTGGTTACAGTATTCATTCCCACATGTTAGTACAGAAAATCTCTCATACTCTCAATGAATACAATCAATCTGTTTACAGACTGAATCCTCTCTGCTGTTTCATGTCTTCTTTTACTTGACCATTGTAGTCTTTCTGTTTCGGCAGAAAAAACAATGATGTGACCAGTGCTCGAATTACACCGTGGCTTTTGGGGGAGCCCTATTTTTGGGGTGTGGGGGGTGGGAAGATACTGTACACATGCATGTGCATGCATACACAAATATACCATCAATACATTTCAATTCATACAGAGAATATTTAGCCTGGGACAGCAAAGAAACAGAAAATGTATTCACCATTGCAATGTTTTTTTAATCGCTCTTCACAGAGAAACAATAAAAATGCCAACGCACAGTGGACAGGCAATGGTTTGCGTTACTTTGTTAAACAGCCCTAGGTTGCATCCCATGATAATTATGAACATGCCCACAGCCTCATGCTGGTCTTATGGAAAACATAGTTGAGTGCACCCAGTAATCAGTTATAGGTTCAATCTCTCCGTATGATTGGTGGGCAAAGATTTTCTGTCATTTCTTCCAGCTATGACTGAAACCTCAGACCTGTTTCTGCTGAGTTTCTGTAGTGATTTGCTTTTATACTATAGGTCCTTTTTGTTAAAAGGATAGCCACATTCATCAAGTGAACAAAGAGCTACACCCTCTATACAGCTTCAGGTGAACCCTTTAAATCAGTGGCATGTTGGATTCTAAAGAATGGCCACAAAGGAAAGAAATATGACCGCACAAAATGAAACTATATGACTTGTTCAAAAGGACCGTGTGTGCAAATACTGCCTTGGGGTACAATAACATTCCAGTTCAATCTTAGTCTTTCATATTTCACACAGCATAACAGTCTTTTCCTCATGAATCCCTTGTAGCAGAAGAACATGGTGTATGCTGTGTTTTTTGCAGCAGCTAGCACTGGATGGACAATCTAATTACAGCCAAGACTACCAGTTCTGGTGGAGGTGCTGGAGGAAGTAGCAACGGTAAGATCTGAGAGGTGTTGGCCTATAACTGTGGCTGATCTGAAATGCAAAACTGGCAATGCAGTTTATTTTATTTTTTCATCAAATGCATAATGTACTTACAAACAAATTAAAAGAAGCTGTAGTGACAATTAGTATATGGCAATAGCTTGATGACAGCATTTAAAGGGTTGGTTCATCCAAATTACAAAAAAACAAAAAACAAAACAAAACCCCCCAAAATTGCACACGTTTTGAGGTATCTGTCTCTGACATTTCTGCTTCCACCTCAGTACAAGAGATGTGAATAGAATAATTCCCAAAACATGTTGTAAACAGTTTTTGTAAGAACTATTTCTTCAGTAGAAGGTAGTTCCATTGAAAACTGTTCACAGTGGACCAATCCTTTAAAGGCCACATGGTAGAAAATAGTATAAGAACATCAGTATACATGAGTATTTGTATTTAATAATATATATAATAATTTAAATTTCTTTACAGTGGTCACAAAATCAGTAACGACTACTCGACTGACATCGCAAAATAAGTTGTGCCATTAGTCATCTGCGCACCTACCATACATCATTATCTATAAACATGCATATTGATGATTTAGTTCAATTTGATGCAGGGTTACACACATATTGAATGGTAGACTGTGAAGTTAAAGCTGCACTAATCAATATTTTTTATATTAACAATAGGTTAAATGACTATCTGCAATGTGAAAGGGGTCACTTGTGGTAACAAACTCACAGAGAATTATCACCCTACTCTGCAGTTCCCCTCAGCTCTATTGAGCTTTTTAGCATCTTTAGCTCACTGGTTTAGTTTTCCGGCTGTTTGGTTCAGTCTCACTGCTCTCATAAGCCTTGTTTCTAGATGCAGCAGGCAGCTGTTTTCAGCGGAAAAGTTTTGATAAAACAACTGTATGCTACTTGCCCAGCACAGAACAAAGGATAGACAAAGCAGCTAGCTTGTGAACATAGTAGATCATTTAGCTCATAATATCAAGAGACTGATATTCTTCTTTGCAGTAAATGGAGACCAAAACAGAACTAAAAGGAGAGTGAATATTGGATTTATACTTGTTGGTAGCCAAAATACAAGTCCAAGTGAATGCTAATGTTGCTCTCTAGCTACGTGAAACAACAACAACCTCCGAGCTAGCAACCTACATGCTGAAAATGGCAAGTTCCCCCCAACACTATTTTGCAAGGATACCATCGCTGCATCCCGGGCTTATCGCCGCCCAAGATGATTATGATTGGTTTAAAGAAATACAAACAAGCCAGAGTGTTTTCCCCTACACCAGAATGATAGTGGGTTCAGCCAGACCTATCTCCAGAGCTGGAACAGCGCTAAAATGAAGTGTGGAGATAGGTCTGGCTATGCAAGATGTTTACAGCTTGTTCTGCTGCCACCAAGTGGCCAGAATCAATTAATGCACCTTTAAAGTACGTTGGGGTAGGCAAAGATTTAGTGATATGATATCGTAATATGTTGCCACTAGAGGGAGCTAGAGGCCTATCAAGCTTCCAGGTGACAGCTGCTCAATTATGTTAGACAAGAAATATCATTACCCCAGGGAAGCACCAGCAACTATATTCTATGAGTGTCATAAATCAATCTCATAAAAAGTGGATTTCCACTGGTATAGAGTAATAAGGCATGTTCAGGCACACTACCAGGCAAGCAAAGGTCTACCTTCGGAATGTTATTTGATAACAAAAAAAGTGGGTGTTCACATTATAGGTCAAATATTAACTTTGCCAGTGCAGTCTAGTTGAAACTGGATTTAGGCAATTAACCATCCTCAGCCCCAGCGGGCAATGTCATCTGAGTATTTGATGCAGGCTTTGATAAGATCTGCCTTTTAGGGATGAGATGAAAAACATGAGGATGATATTCTAATGAAAAATGTAATAAATGATTACTGTAATTTATCATAATGAGGTGGAAAATCCTCTCCTTTTTTAAATTCATTTTATTTTCCTCTAGGTGATCTTCTAGGTGCTGGAGGGTCAGGTGGGAGAGTTGCGTCAGGAGGCTCTGGCAGCACAAGCAGCTCAGTTCTGATTACATCCAGCAGGTCCCACGCCATCAGCTCTGGTGGATCTAGAGCCAGCAAGGGCACCAGAGGTATCAGCATCACTACTCTAGGAGCCTCCTCTGCCGTATCCTCAGGTGGAGGGAGTTCAGCAGCTTCGGGGGGCTCAGAAGCAAGGTTTAGGGCTGCTGGGGGGGAGTCCTCTAGCATGTCCTCTAGTTTTGCGAGTAGTGGCAGAGAAGGAAAAAGGGAAGGGGGTCTTGGTGCTGTGACAGTTTCAACAGTGACGAAGACCAGCTACAGTTCAGGAGGATCTGGGGAAGCGAAGAGAGGATCATCCTCTGCAATCACTTATTCACCTGCTCTAAAAGAGAGGAAGAGCATGACCACCATGGCAGCAGCTCTCTCAGATGTCTTTGACGGTTAGTCATAGGTCATAGGTCAATTAATTCATGCTTCTTTACTGAACTGTCTGGTCTTTTTTATAGAAGACAGGAGAAAATAAACTGAAGGCTAATATGATCTTTATTTTGTCACCATGTTGCAGAAAGTTCAAGCACAAACTCTTCTCCAGAGTACAACAGGAAGGAGTACGGTAAGTTTTCCTTTTGACAAATTAGCTGTATGCTAATCTTCCCAGCACCGAACAAAGGAGAGACAAAGTTAGCTAGCTTGTGAACATAGTAGATCATTTAGCAGCTAAAGAGCCTCTGATATTTTTATTTGAAGCTAATGGAGCCCGAAACAGAAGTAAAAGGAGAGTGAATATTGGACTGACATTTTTAGGTCAATAATTTTGTTTTTGTCTTTTAGTCACTTTAAGTGCAACTTCAAGTTCTGCCAGCAGAGGGAGAACTCAGAGCAGAGGTACACCGACAGCTCTGACACAGTACACTTAAAGGGACAGTACATAAACAATACATATCATTACATATCAGGAGATTAGTATCATAGGTTAAAGTAATAACAATATTTACTGAACCATTATTTCTGTTTCTTAGAGAGTGAGATCAGAACCAGGCTTCAGAGTGCTTCTCCTCCAGCATGCTGTGAGTATGATTCTTCATGACCTTATATATCCACATATCTGATCCTAAAGAATGTATTTATGATGCAGCAGTTTAATATATATATATTAGTGCTCATATGCACTGCGAGACTGTTATATAAAATGTAACCATGAAATAAAGTCAGTTTGAATTTGAAGTAAATGGTAACTGGAGACTGAGTGGTCATTCGTTCGATGCCCACTGTGACCTCTGCTGTGCAGGGACGGAGCTGGATGACGTGAAGCGCCTGCTGAGAGGAAACCTCTCCACCAGCACCAGTCCCACTCAGTCCCCTAGCAACACGCTGCCCATCCCCAAGAAGACCAGCGTGGAAACTAGGACCATGTCTGAGAGCTCCAGCACAGGTTCAACCAATCAGCTGTCATGTGTGTTATCTTAAAGGATGATGTTAAAACTCATACTCATGTGGTCCGGAAGGCTGTGATAGTCTACAGTCAACAGGAAATAAGATAGTACAGAAAGAAGAAGACTTGTTAGTACCAGACATCATTGCAAGTTTGAGTTTTAGTTCTCTGTTTTACTAATACTAATTGGGTTATCCTATGCCACTGCAGTAGTATGTTTCTAAATGTTGTTTCCTTTACATACCAGAATATAGAGTTGCCCTCAGTTTTTAATCTTTCACCTGTCTGTCTACCATTTTTCTGTCTCCCCTACAAGACCACTATGGCAGCATCTGGCCTGGAGGTGTAAGCAGTAGCTACAGTTACAGTACCAACCACAACAACCTGTCCACTACCTCCACCCTTTACCAGTCAGGTCAGTCATGTATAACAACCAATAACAGGCCTGTCCACATGTCAAAGTGTCCTTGGACAAGACACTGAACCCTAAGTTGCTCCCGATGGAGGCCAGCACCTTGCATGGCAGCTCTGTCGCCATCGCTGTGTGAATGTGTGTGTGAATGAGTGAATGAGATCAATCTGTAAAAGCACTTTGGGAACCATTAAGGTTGAAAAGCACTATATAAGCGAAATCCATTTACCATATACCATAACATCAGCAACCAAAGGAAATAAATGTACAGCTATTGTATGGAACCATGTATGGAATCATTCTCAATTAACTGTCAAGGGGTTTTACAAATACAATGGATAGAAACAGAATTTTGTTTGTGCTGCTCAAAGCACTAAAAATGGCATTCAAAAAACTCAACTTGCCTTTCCAGAAACAATGTCCTGTTACTCAGAGACTGCAGGTTTCGTAGGGAGTACATCTACAGCAGAAAGTAGTTTCAATGAAAACGAGGTCAAACAAGGTCTGTGGACTATCCAGAGTAACCGCAACATCATTTCTTAAAAAAACAAGTTGAGATTGATTTTTTCAAATGTAATCTTTTAATGCTTTAAATAGAACGTATGGAATTTAATTCACCTCAATTGTATTGGGTTTCAAAAGTTGATTTCTCGAAAACGTCTGCAAGTAGAATTCGTAAAACTATCTGCGTGGCTGCCTTTAAAGTCAAAGGGACCACTTTCTTGAAAGGCTTTATCAACAAAAAAAAAATTCCACTTACACTCTCCACATACTGTACGACCTGCTATAAATGAATCAAGGTGGGAGATATGCAACATGACATAAAAATAACAATAATAAAATATACCACTGAAAGCAGACGTCAACAAGACATGGCTTTTATTGAATTCCTACTGTAAAACTTGTGTAGCAAAGGTTGTTTATAATAAGACATTTTGTTGTTCAGTCTATCTAGTTAGCATCTTACTATTTACTGTGGCGTGATCAAGGCGTGATGAAGTCATACATGTTGTTGAAATGCTGTGAAAATGTATTTTTACCTGTTGTATGAGATGAGTTATAGGCGAATAGGGCCTGAATTTATGATGTAAGTTTTTACTGTCTTTGCCAATGGTGATGCATGGACAAATAAGACTGCTCTGTTCTGTCATGTACAGGAGGAGTTCAGAACAACCTGACACTCGGCTCTCCCTCTGTGACCAGTGGACTATCTGCTAGCAGCACTGGTGAGCCTTCTCCTGTCATGTCACAGCCCACTGGGATTTCACACCCTTAGCTTGGTACTGACAGTAGATCACCATGTTGTCCCCCCCCCCGTCTCAGTTCCTGTGTATGGTGTTCAGAACAACCTGGCCAGTACCAGCCCCACTGTTCTCTCACCCCCTGGAACGAACGCACAAATAGGTAAGTAAGTAAGTAAAGTTTATTTAGTATAGCACTTTTCACAGACCAAAATCGCAGTGTCAAAAATAAGACCATATATATAGCGTTCAGCAACGTTCTGGACTATTTGTAGATGGTCCAGAGACGACTTGCTGAGGTGAAGAGTGAATTGCAGTAGTCTAGCCAGGATGATGTAAAAGCATGAATGATCATCTCTAGCTCAGCTTGAGATACTACAGACATGAGTTTGGCTATGTTTCTTAAATAGAAAAAACATGTACGGGTCAATGATTTGATGTGCTGATTGAAGTACATAGCCTGATCAAACATAACACCAAGATTTCTGAGATTAGACTGTACAGCAGAAGAAAGGGACCCAATACACTGAGCAACCTTGGAAGCTATGCTATCTGAAGCAATGATAAGGACCTCCGTCTTGTCTGAGTTCAGCTGTAAAAAATTGTTAGCCGTCCAGTCCTTAATGGCAGTCAGTCAGTTTGTCAGTGTCATCAGGCTTAAAAGAGACATACAGCTGGATATCATCACCGTAACAGTGATAAGATATACCTTTGAATCTGCTAATAATATGACCCAAGGGAAGCATATATAAAGCAAATAAAATAGGACCCAAGACAGAGCCCTGAGGCACGTCACAGGAAAAAGCAGCAGTTTCAGACAAGTAGGGACCAAGCAACACAGAAAAACTCCTGTCCGAGAGATATAAGGGCAGATTCAGTCCAGGGTGCTCCCAGAGACACCCACCCACTGCCTACGCCTTTCAGTCAGGATGCTGTGATCTACAGTATCAAAAGCTGCGCTTAGCTCCAGATACACCAAAATTCATTCATTCATTCACCCACATCAGAAGACATCAATATGTCATTGCAGACTCTGAGAAGAGCTGTCTCAGTGGAATGCTTCTGACGGAAACCAGATTGGCATTTATCTAAAATGTTGTGTGCAGTCAAAACAGTAGTGAGCTGATTGGCAACAACTTTCTCTAATATCTTTAAGACAAAAGGCAGCTTAGATATAGGTCTGTAGTTTTTGCGAAGGGATGGATCAAGGTTGTTGTTGTTTTTTTTGCAGAAGAGGCTGAACAACTGCATGTTTCAAATAAGCTGGGACACAACCAGATTAAAGGGAGCTGTTTATAATGGAGACCAAGCATGGACAAATAGACACAAGTACATTTTTAAGTATCAAAGTAGGTAAAATATCTACAGGGCTTGAAGAAGGTTTCATACTGCCCACCAGATCAGTGAGGTCTTACAGGGAAGTAGGAGAGAAATAGTCCAAAATTGATGACTGGGTTGGATGATTTGAAAAGGGAGTAGAAGTAGGGGTGATGCTAGCACTGACATTTCTAATCTTAACCACAAAGAAAGAGAGAAAGTTACTGCAATCATTATTTGAAAAAACAGGCACATGGACAGGACAGGAGGTGCAGCAGTGACAATGTTATTAATGGTTTCAAACAGGACTTTAGGGTTGCATTTCGAAAAGCAGTTAAGCAGTAAGGTTAAGAACAAAAAATACCCATGGATTTTCTTCAAATCACCTGATAATATTTTACTGCAACAACAAAAAGGGAAAAAGGAAAAGGTTTTAGGTATTATGCTCAAATGACCTTTGAGAGTTGTTGATATTAAACCTGTAACTATCATGTTAAAGTTTCCCTCCAAAAAAGTTGGTGAATAAACAAAGAAAAAACAAGTTCTGTTCTATAAGCTTTATAACATTTTTTTTAGGAATCACAAATTACTGTCTAAATGTGTGTGTTTATCTCTTCACAGTTTATGGTGTGCAGAAAAATGTGTCTGGCACTGGAATTAGAACAACCACAGGTGAGGTGTCAGATATTTAGACAGATGAAGTGGTGTTGATTTGATTCACTATATTTACAATATAAGATAAGATAAGCCTTTATTGATCCCAGAGGGGAAATTAGGGTGTTGCAGCAGCACAAGGACAGAAATAAGTACAAATAGAGAAAAGTAAACATATAATAATAATAATAATTAGAAGTATATAAAATAAAAATAAGAATAGAAATAATACATAGACATGTGACAGTGTCATCATTTAAGAAATTAAACTATGAATCATGACTATAATTGTCTTTTTAATGTTTCTTTGCACATGTAGATGTTCAAAATGTCTTAATCACACAGACATTATAGACATAAGTTAGTTTTTACTTTACCACCATATTACTGGATGCTAATTACTTACAGTGCACTCAGTAGGTCTTCATTATATTTGAGTTTTTAATGCCATGTTGTTTGTTTCTCGCAGTGAGACCCAGCAGTCCCATTAATGACGAGGCCTCGGGCAAAGACTTCAAGTTTGTGCTGGTAGAGAAGGAGAACGCGCCTGTCAAGAAGGAGACAGAGCGGCTGGTCATGACCAAAGACACGGGGAAGCAGTTCATGTCTGCTGCACCAGCTAGTATTTCTGGTAATATTAAACACTACTAAGTACCACTGCTCCAATACTGCTATTCTTTACTACTAACACAGCTATACTTCCCCCACTGCCTCAACTACTTTTATTGCTACTGCCATTTTAAAATCACCAAAGATGTATACTTGTTACTCATTGTCTATGTATGATTAGTGATAACATACTGTTGTAATTGTTCTGTCTTGTAGCTACCTACTCTGAGGACTCACTGAAGAGAGAGAAACAGAAGCTATCATCCAGCACAATGGAGGACGGAACAGATGCTAAATGTAGACTGATATACAACAAATCTTATTGGTTTTTAGATTCATCACATACATTATATTTGTTGTTTGGCATGTAATGATTTGCTGTTTCATTTTTTTTAAAGTTGCATCCCTAAGAGTTTCCACAAAAGACAAAGCCACCTATGCAGGTACTGTATATAGTCACATTTTTACTTTTCTCTTTGTTTTATAATCTGATGTATATCCAAGTTTACAGTTAAATTAAGAGTAGTAAAAGTATGTCATTTTGTTTTTAATTTTTATTTTTTTTATTTATTTTTTTCACTTTTGGCATGTTAATGTACAATAATATGTACATATATACATCAACCTGTTGATAAAGTTGACAACACCTTTTGCTCTTCATTGCACTGTATTGTGTTGTGTTGTGTTGCATTGTATTGTATTGCTACAGTGTGGAGACTGTTGTCATGACAAGTAAAATACTAACAATGATAAGAGAAAATCAATTTGTCCACTTGACTGTTCTATAAATTTGTTTTCTGTATGATTTCAACATTTCTATGGTCAAAATCGCTAATCGCAGCAATGAACTGTGCCTCACCTCTGATGGCGCTGTGCTACACACACTGACTGACGCAGGCAGTTGGCGCATGCCCATTGCTGTCTCTCTTTATATCGCCAATATACACGTTTGATTACACATGTACTACACATGCTGACGTTCCACACTCTGTCTAATATATTTAATGAATGTGTGTGACATATTTAGTCTTTCTGATCGGCCATAAATGCGCAGTGAAAATGCACAGGGTGAGGCAGAAAGTACCGTGCCGCACTGATAGGGGGCAGTGCTGAGCCCCATAGGCACAATCGGGAACAGGTACACGTCGCTGCACGCGTTTTGTGTTCATATATTTTTACATCCGACTCCAGAGGAGTCAGTGCCTCACCAGTCATGAACCTCACCGCACGTCACTGAGACATGAGAGTGGTATTGATGTTCTCATCTAACTCTGTGCAAGAAAGCAAACAGCGTATTTGTGTGTCAAACTATTCTTTTTAGAAGAATGTGGCAAGTTAGGAAACATTTAAGAACTATAAAAACTACAGACAATAAGACTTAACTCAGAAATACGTTGATGAATAAACTTCTCCTTATTCATTCTCAACACTCAAGTACCAAAGCCTTAATAGGTAAATAGTACATTTCATTAGATGCTCCTGTAATGCATCCAGTACAGTTTTCTTACTCTCTTGGGAGAAAAAAATACAAACAGGACAGAAAAAGGTGAAACTGTCTTTCAACTTTTTTTGTTTCTCAGAGATCCGTGAAGATCAATCAGGCTTTGGCTTCTGCTCCTGCTGCAGCTGGTGGAAGTGGCTGCTCGGCCTCCTGCTCAGCCTGCTCCTCCTCCTCGGCCTCCTCTTTGGACTCATCGCTTTGGGTAAGACAGTAACCCCCCCCACCACCCATGTATTCTGTAGCAGCACAGGGATGACTGAAGGTGATCTGAACATGCCCATCATCCTCTCTCTGGCCTTACAGGTGAAGAAGTGAAACGCCTCAAGAACCGCGTTGACGCTCTCGAAGCCATTACTGGCACTGCGTCCGCCAGGTCCAGCCGCTTGTCGAGCTCCTCAGACATCAACATCATCGACCCGCTGGACTCATCATACATCGACAGGAGTTCTTCTGGTTCCACTTTGACCCGCTCTGACAATGGGATCAACCTGGGGGCTGCTGGGCCAGGGGGAGGTGCAGGGAACGGACCAACACAGGACAGCGCTGACCTGCAGAGAGCCGTTCAGCAGCTGGTCAGGGCTGAACTCCGCTCGGATGCTGTGAGAGGTACGGAAATATAACACACTGATCAGTTATCTTCACATAAACTCATACATCAACACATCCGTCAGTGAAACAACCTGCTGGACATTTGAACATGATTGATCCTAACTTTTTTCTACTTTTAGAAACACTTGCATACTCACTAAAAGGGGAGAGAGGAGATGCAGGACCCAAAGGCATGTTTGCACAAATCATAAAAATCATTTGGAAATTGATATTTTGTTGATATCCATCATAAGACTGGCTGTTTCTTCACAGGTGATCCAGGGCCGCTCGGACAAAAAGGTGAGGAATTGTCCCGCATGTTTATATGTAATAAGAATTTTATGAATATCAAACCTCAGCAGTGTGTGATATAAGAGTCAAGCTCTATAAACTGCAACCAACGGTTATAAATTGGTCTTTTGCAGGTGATAGCGGCTTTCCTGGCCTGCCAGGTAAGACTTTTTCCTTCTCACAGAGGCGTCAAACTCACTGCTAGTCTAGCAGGAGAAATAGGTTCCCATGTACCCGCATGGCATTTTTTTGTAACCTGTTTTTTTAGGACCCTAATGGTCTCTAGTAAATACATTTCTTATGATGCCAAAGTCAACTAATGGCCCATGGGATTTGTTTGGCAGCCATCTTGTATTGATGTCCATACCACAAAAAATGGCAATTTTCATAATCAGACAAAATACAAAGACAAATTAACCCACTTTTTCATAAAGTTTTGACACCAGGAATCAAATGGAAAAGTTATTGACGTGGTACTCTTTATTAGTGAAAACAGGCAAATAACTAATTTTAGGCTCATAGCAATATAACTTTTGCTATTTTGTTTCGCAATAGTTTCCTGCAAAAGCCAAATGAAACTAGCTTATTCTTTTTTTCTTATTATTAAATGGATGTGATTGCATTACTTCAATTCAAGATGGCCGCCAAATGAACCTCATGGGCCATTAGTTGACCTTGGCATCATAAAGAAATCTTAACTAGACACCATTAGGGTCCTAAAAAACAGGTTACATGGGAACTTATTTCTCCTGCTAGACTATGCCTCCTCCTTCTCCACTCACATATCTTATTTCTTTAGGTCCTCCTGGGCAGATGGGTCACCCAGGATTGGATGGACCAAGGGGACCAAAGGGAAGTGCAGGTAGTATTAAGTTTAGATCGTTTTCATTGTTCTTTGAGGATGAGGAAACACTAGGAAAAAGAAAACATGGGCTGAGTCTCTCCTCCTCTCTGAACAGGTGAACCAGGTCCTGAGGGACCACCAGGCCAGAGGGGCCGTGAGGGACCGATGGGCCCCCGTGGAGAGGCTGGACCACCAGGTTTTGGAGAGAAAGGAGAAAAAGGTAGAAAATGTTTTGATGTCACCCATGTTGAATCAGGATATTCATTGAGGTGTTCAGCTTTTGATGATGAAACCTGGTTTTGACAGGATATCAAGGTGAGCCAGGACGTCCAGGTCCTGCTGGTGCTGCTGGACCTGTGGGGCCGAAAGGTAAGGTCAAAGGTCATGACGGCATTATAGGTCAGATCGGATGACATTTAAAGGACCATACCAGAGTTTTGCATGTTTAGCCCATTTACAAACCACTTAAACGTTACATCACTAATGAAACTTTGACGTAAATAAAAATGTTCCTTTTTAAAACAAGTGTCTCAAGAAATTTTATTTTCACTAATATACTGAATGAAAACCATTGTCAGGTTGGGAAAACACATTAGAATGAGTAATCTATTAAGGTACATGTGATTTTTAGTAAAGGGAATATAAATAATGCCAATAATCAACAGCCAATATGTTTTCTTCCTTGTTTAATTTAGGTGCCATGGGAGAGCAGGGTGCCTCAGGAAGTGCTGGTAAAATGATTTTTATGCATTTCGTCTAGTCTTTGGTCTTGACTGGCGGTTGTGTATTAAATCTGTTATGTTTGTCTGCAGGTGCTCCGGGTCTAAAGGGTTTCCAGGGTGAAGCAGGAGCTCCAGGACCAAAAGGTACCTTTTAGGCTCTATCTTATTTTCATTTTCATGACCCACATATAAACTAGAATATACAGTCTTGTGGAAATTGGTAAAAAAAAAAAAAAGTGTGGTTAGAGCAAATGACAATGTGTAACAAAAAGGCAACAAAAATTAGGTTATTATGTCTTTGCAGAACACTGATTGATAAGTTAACTACAGTGATATGAGTAAGGATAGCTTTTATCAATTTAGACCAACTGTCTCGTCGCTCCATTGACACTTTTCATTGTTTTAATGCAGGCGATCGAGGAACACCAGGGCTACCAGGAACTAAAGGAGACCAGGGAGAGAGGGGACCACGTGGACCAGCAGGTGTGTCCCAGAATAACTTATGCACACAATGAATAATACACACAGCAGTCATTGAATTTAAAAGTGGTAAAGATGCCTCTGAACTTCTTTTCCAAACAGTCTATTTGAATAACACAGAACCCAAACACACAATTTGTGTGTTTTGCATAATGTACTTAAAACTTTATGCTGCTCATAAACATGAGTTTCCAAAGCTGCAAGACAAATACAAATATTTAATTTGTATTTTTGTAAGATTTAAATGATGTTAACCATGTGAACCTTGACATGATGTCTCTAGTGTCAACAAAATATACAGTACAAACTGGTTAGATGCTGACTGGCATAAACAAAGACTGATGGCATCTGTATTAAAACAAGTCTATGTAACTTTTGAAGGAAGAATGAGCTTGTTCATTCTCTTACAAATGAAGAGTTAAATTCATAAGCTCAGTGCAACTGAACTCTCAAAGGTTCTCCTGCTACAGTCTCACTTGGTCTGGTATGACCAGTAGAATTTGGTGGCTAATGTTAGCTAACTTATGTTAGCAAACTATATGCTATGTAACTCACTTACTGAGTCACTCTGTGACTCTACTTGTGCTACTGTTACACTAGGTTTTAGCATTGACCGTTATATTCACTCTAATTACCAAATGGCAGGATAACAGTAAACAGCAATAACATTGGCCACTGTTCAGCAAAGGTTAGGCTATTTTAAGTAGAGTGGTGACCTGGAAATATCACATAAATATTCAATAATATGTCCCTCGCTTGTTCTGTTGGCTCTTTTTGAAAATGAGGCTAATCTTAACTGTAAATAACTGTAGGTGTATCTTAAAGGCAAACATGTTCACAGATCCCCAAAAGCTGAATAAAAACACGAAAAAAGAAATCATTAAAAATAACCTAAAATTCAGTATTTCTGTAATTTGATTCTGTTAAATGTATAATAAGAATGGGTTAGGGTTAGAAAGGTGCAGTTAAAAAGTCTGAAGAATGTTAATTACAAGCCCTCATAACAAAATTGTTATGGGTTAGGAAAAGGGGTTTTGATTTTTATGGTTCCTGTTTTCATGATTAAAGGTGAACCAGGACCACCTGGAACACAAGGCCCTGCTGGACCAAAGGGATCTAAAGGAAATGCAGGTGAGGAGAGGGCTTCACAATAGTAGTAAAAGAAAATAATGAGATTCCATTAATAAGATGTCAAGACTGGAGGGGGGATATAATGAGGACTGCATCATATTTCCAGTCAGCAAATTCTAATGGTGCTACATGTGGGGTTACATGCTTGGATAATTACTGACTTGCTAATGTTAGTTGCTTGGATTGAAATGTGTGCTGTGACCATCAAGAGTGATATGAGATGTATAAATTGCAGGTGACACCGGTTCGATGGGACTTCCTGGTGTGAGAGGACCGCCTGGATTTCCTGGAGATGTTGGTCCCCCAGGTACCACAACACTGTCCAATTATGGCAGCATACATAATCAATTGTGATGTAATCAATTGCTTATGTTTAATTGATTGCATTGAAATTAAAACCATCTTTCCTAAGCCTCACAAAGAAATTGTTTTTTTCCAGGTCCCCCTGGGCTTCAAGGACCCCCAGGTATGAGAATATATACCAAAATTAATTATTTTACTCTCCTTACAGATTAGATTTGGTATATTTTAATATTTATTTTCTGATCTATTGCTGCAGGTATTGCTGGGAATCCAGGACAGCCTGGTGGTAAAGGTAATGCCTCATTTCCTTTCTAATGGAAGTCAAAAAAGTGTTCATATCTACTGCACATGGCCACAGAAGGTACTGGGCGCAAAAATAAAAAAGTGCCAATGAAAAAGTTACTAACTTAACTTATCTCCATTACCACTCAGTTTACTGTTTAAGCTTTTGGTAAAACAGAGATGTGCCAAATGAACAAGAAACAAATAGATTCCCACAGGCGGAGGAGGAGTCATAAACTTAGTTAGCACACCTGAGGTGATATATATATATATATAATGTTATCTATCTACCATTTCTCCAGAACTAAGAATTTAATGTTCATTATTACTCTTTTTTTTAAGGCTTTAAAACAGTAAAGGAAATCTTTTCAAAGGCCAATATAATAATTGATTTATGTCTATGATGTGTAGTTTCATTATGCAATCTAACATAACATTGTCTTTCAGGTGAACCAGGATTACCTGGTAAAGTCATCGCTCCATGTAAGAACAGCAACACTTGTTGTACTAAGTACACATGGACAAGCAGAGTGTACTGTGCATTTGTTTTGTCATGTAAGGTGTAACTGGTGTTTGTCTCTCTCATTTTGTTTCTAGTTGGCTCTGATACTGTGGCCATCCCCGGACCTCCAGGGCCCGCTGGGCCTTCAGGTCCTGCTGGAGCCCCTGGTCTGTCTGGTCCCATTGGCCCTGCTGGTATCCCAGGACAACCTGGTAAATCAAAACTGTTGACCCATGTTAAGCATCTGAGATGGATCAACTGTTAGATGGATGTAAGGATTGTTAATACATATTGAACAGATTGTTTTTTCTGTGACGGTACATTGATATAATTATTTAGGTTCTAAGGGAGAACGAGGAGAGAGAGGAGAAAAAGGGGAGAAGGGAGAGCAAGGAAAACCTGGAGAGCCTGGTATCAGTGTCACGACTTCAGAAACTTTCAGTGCCACCCGAACAGACCGTGAGTACTGCTCAATTTCTTTAATTCATTACTTTGGCACCATCTGATGGTAATATCAAGAATTATACTGTAATATACAGTAATGCACATTGCTACATCTTATGTATTTTCTTTTTTTAACAGAACTTCCCTCAATGGGTGGACTTCCTGGCCCACCAGGACCTCCAGGGCCTCCTGGAGCACCTGGTCATCAAGGTCCTCCTGGTATGTTCAAAGCTATTTGTAAGATACCAAGGGCATTTCCAAACAAATGGGACAGTGGCTTAGTTCAAACTAATGATTATTCACTTTTGTTTAGGTGAGACTAAACAAGGTCCTCCAGGACGAAGAGGTCCTCCTGGAGAGCCAGGTAAACAAGTAACTTTTGCAATATAGACAGACAGACAGACAGACAGACAGACAGACAGACAGACAGATAGATAGATAGATAGATAGATAGATAGATAGATAGATAGATAGATAGATAGATAGATAGATAGATAGATAGATAGATCATCAGCATACAGGACGATTTAAGAACTGTCAGGATAAAAAGTAACTGCGTTGCTGTCCTCACAGGTGTTGGTTTACCTGGACCTCCAGGAGAGAAAGGAGAACCTGGCAGCTTTGTCCCTACATCAGGTTGGTCGAAGAATTCTCATTTCAGATGTACTGTAGGTCGACAACTGGACACATGTCATAATCAGCCTTTGCTGTCTTTGCTTGGCATTATGATGTATTTTTTCCTGTTTTGTCTTAGAAACCTTTTTTGCTGGACCACCAGGACCTGCAGGACCACCAGGCCCGCAGGGTTCAGCTGGTAGGTTTGACAAATTAGATGCCTCTGAAACTGTGTGTCCGTCTGTTATAAAATTTACGGTACTAATTAGTGAATGTGGCAGGTCTCAGGTCAAGATTGGGATATTTCTTTACAATTGTGTAGAACCTCTTGTTCACAGAAATATTCTTTCATCTTCTCATTCATTCGCCTTAGGTGACCAAGGACCCCAAGGCTACCCAGGTGAAAAAATTGCAAACCATTGCATGCATCATACTGTTTAGAAACTACAAGCATTTAAATCAGACACAATCTCTGTTTAAATTTGATGATGATTGTTTCAGGCGAACCAGGTCAACCAGGTCTTCCAGGAAGTCCAGGAGAACCAGGTGTTGGTATGTCAACAACCTTTACATGAGATGGGTTTGTACAAAATGTATTGTAAAGAAGATCTGATATGGGGGTCTTGACTCATGTAAGAATAGATATTTGCGTGCACTGCTATGTACAAAATTTGTTTGGATTTTAGAGGAAATACATGGACATTCTAACTTAACTGAGGTTGAATCTTTTCTATGCTTTACATGTAATAGGCTTGTTGAAAAGAAAGTGAACAAAGTAAAAAGTACACAATAAAAAGCTAGTTTCACAAAAAGTAGCAGCACAAGGTTTTTTCAGAGCTTTCAGCCATATCTTGTGGCCTTCATCAGCAGATGGGGTTTGCTCAATTACCATGGAGATATTTACAGGGTCAATAACGAACCTTTAAGCTCTTTTACCAGATGCTGAATCAGTGTTTTGGTTTTCACGTCAGGTTTCCCAGGTCAGCCTGGACCTATGGGGCCAGAGGGGCCACAAGGACCTAAAGGTAAACTCAGTCAACTGTTTTGTGTGACCTTCAAATTCTCTCTTACAGCCCTTCTACAAATCTTCATCTTTGGTTCATATGTTAGTACACAGGATTTAGCCAAAGTGACCCTTTCTGTCAATGCTGTCTCCTTGAATTTTTTTTCATTTATTAAGAAGTCAGAAAACATTGTAGTTTGTGTCTCATACTAGCTATGTGTTCCTTGCAGGCGATACGGGAGCCCCAGGCGTCCCTGGCATCTCCACTGGTAAGACCATTCTATATATCATCAAATCATGTACTAAGACAGTGTCTTACTTGTAATCTTCACTAACACCTTGCCTTTAGAAGCCCTAGAAGGTTGTGAGTGAGCTACTGTGGCTGACAAATAAGACACCTGTCAGTCATCCAATCATGCCCTAAAAGATACTTAAGTTTATTAATTTTTGTCCACTAGGGATAGCTATCAGTGTGAGCTGGAGGGACTCAACCATTTTCAAAGCAAGTAATCTGCAAAAACTGGAATGATGATTCTCAGTGGGACCAGCACTACCCTCAATTATGCTTTCATGTTACAGGAAGTAGTTTTATGTTTCATATCAAACATATAGATTCAATATATCTCAAAGAGGAACTCCACCGATTCTACTCATCAAAATCTGTTTACAGGTCTTAATGCTGAAGACCACAAGTTTGAAGATGAAACAAATCTAGGGGTGTGGAGTAAGAAAGAAGAGAGCTTACTAGACCTCTGTAGCCCACTCCTCATCTCTGTTTGAGGCTCGTGGCTATATTAGCCGCTACTAGCATAACACACCCCAATTTGAGACCAAACTGTCGGCAGTCAAGTTGCATTGTGGGTAATGTAGGTGCCAGGTTTTGACAAGAAACAGGATTGCCTGGAATAAAAAGATGATTTTAATGGAATAATTACTGCTAAAATTTGTCTCATTAACACATAAGAGCAACTATGGAGTTTTGTTGGAGCCAGTATCTAGTGGCCAGTATCTAGTGGAACTGCAGCTTAAAGCACTTCTGCATTGGTTTCACCACTCAGCCAGTGTCAGTGCTGCTTGGTGAAATCGCACTTGCTAAAAATTTTGTAGTTGTAATAATAGCAGTCATTTAATCTTTGAAAAGAATCTTTAAAAATTGCTATTCAAGGCTGGTATGGCCTTTTCTACATGTACATGACATTTTATTTGACAATTGGTGTTGTACCAGGTGGCTCATTCAGTCCTGGCCCTCCAGGCCCACCTGGACCACCTGGAAGAGATGGAAGCGGGTCTGGATCAACTGATGTAGGCCAGTACATTGCAGAATACCTTCAGAGTAAGCTATGTACCGGTATTTATCTACTTTGGTTTATTTAATACTACGATCAAATAAAACACAGAGCTAAGTCACATGATCTGTTTGAGTCAAAATTGTCTTGACATGCAGGTGGTGGCATCAGGCAGTACCTCACTGGACCTCCTGGGCCTCCTGGTCCTCCAGGGGCCCCAGGGTCCGCAGGGGATGGGCTGGTGGACGATGTGGCCAACCGAGTTATTGCCTACATCCAGAGTATGACCAATTACATAACAATGTTACATTTATTCTTACACAGGATGTCTGTCTGTGAAAATATACTGTTTTTCTAACAGTGGTAAAAACCCCTTTATAACTTTTACCTATTCAGGTCCAGGTAGAGGATATGATGGGACTCCTGGCCCTCCTGGTCCTCCAGGTCCACCTGGCTCCATCTCTATCAATGACATCATCAACCTATTACAACGTAAGTCTCATTTGAGGGTGATTAAAATCCCCATATTTCTGACAGATGGCGTACATTGCAGTAGCAGAAACTCAATATCTGAATGCCACACATACAAATTTACATACAATAATCTATCATGCTTATGATGAAGGCTGTCCCATTCTAATTCAGATCCATTTGAATGGGACAGCCTTGTTTTACGGTATGTCTGTTAAATGATCTGTGTTGGGGACATCATGTCAACTTGAAAAATCCTTGTAAAGTTTTGACTAGTGCCTAAAAGAATCATGACCATGTGGTAATTTACTGGTAGCCATTGGTTATGTTAACAGGCAAAGAACTAGCTTTGTCTGTACTTTAATGTTTGACAAAACTGATGATTTACTTGATTTCTTCAAAATCAGGAAGTTTGTTGGTTTTATACCCAGCCCTTGAGAGCATAGCATGTTAGACTCTTTTCCAAAGTGTGTGAATTATTTGTGTCCAGGAGAGGATGTGAGGAGATACGTTGCTGGTCCTCCCGGTCCACCAGGACCTCCTGGCATTGGTAGTTACAAATTCAACACCCAGGAGGTGGCTGAACGTGTCCTCAGCCTCATGAATGGTGAGTGTTACAGATGGACCTACAGGTTACCTATTAAAAAGATGTTCTGTTTATGACTGTGATTGATTGTGGGTCCTGTCTGTCACCAGAGATGGGGGTAGTAGGTGTCCCTGGACCCCCGGGACCTCCTGGTCCTCCTGGAAACTTGTTGTCAAGTAAGAAACAACACAGTGTTACAGTAAAATCAGGTTTTTGAGCTCATAGTGCTTATGTTCATGTAGTGTCTATTCTAAAGTAATTAGATGTAGTGGCATTCTTAAGCTAACAGATGTAAATTTTCATTGTCCAACTAGCTGGGTATCAAGCACTTGTGGGCCCTCAGGGGCCTCCTGGTATTCCAGGTATCCCTGGTCCACAAGGCCCCCCTGGACCAGCAGGTCCACCTGGCCCACCAGGATTTGGGAACTACATCAGTTCAGACATTCGTGACTACCTGCAAAGTGAGTTTGACTGAAAACATTAGCTTCATCAGTTCATGACAAATTATTAACATTTTGACTGCCTCCACATCTGTTCCATTGTCTTCCCAAAGGTGTTTCCTTCAGAGGCCCACCAGGCCCCCCTGGTCCCCCTGGACCCGAGTGCCCCCCTGGTCAAATCCGCAGCTTGGTTTCCTATGCTGAGCATGCCAACACAGAGACGATCAAAGCAGAACGACAAGAATACATCAAGAGTGAGTTTCAAGGAATATTTCACCATTTTAAAACTGTAGAAAGCTGTATGACTTGTGACTCAGCCAGAGCTAATTCCTAGTCCTAGACTTGTTCAATGACATGTGTAGGGTTTAACAATGATTGCAAGATAAGTTTTGGGGAAACTTTTACTGCATACAAGGTATACTTGTGTGTAGACAAAAGGCCTTGACATGCACAAGGCTTACCGTTAACAACCATTCAAAAATATTACTTTGAGGGTTTGATTGAGACACAGCCCTAACATAGACTTTCACAAAAATGTCACTTCAATAATTTGTCTGCATTATAGTCAAATATGACCCAATGGCAACTAATTCGTTGCTTCTTCTGAAGTCATGTTATGTTGTATTGTCTCCAGGTGATGATTCAAGAGGAGCTATGTTCGGACTTCCTGGTCTTCCAGGCCCTCCTGGACCTCCAGGACACAAGGGAGAGCCAGGTGTGCCTGGCGCCAGAGACTGGAACCTGGATACTGGAGACTACTCCAGTATGGCTGTCAAAGTAACTGATTACATCAAATGTAGGTGATCTAGAGGAAGTTTGTTATGAACCACATCACACATGACAAGTTTTCTCTCTCTGAAATTTGCTGTCATTATTATATGGCCTACTACTTACCTGACTGTCCTCCACATGCAGCCCACGGTCTGCTCCGTGATGTTGTTAGAGACTCAGAACGTGTTGTTCAAGGACCTCCAGGACCTCCAGGACTTCCAGGACTTCCAGGAATTCCTGGACACAGCCAATGGGTTAGCTCCCGTGATAATTTAGTGGATGTGGTGGAATACATCAAATGTAAGTCGATATGGGGTGCCATTGAGTTGAAGAGCCCCATGATGACATGTGGTATCTTTGTCCATTCTAACCGTGATTGTGTCATTTCCAGCCCACGGTCTGTTATGACCATCTGTTACAGAGCTGGTGGAATGCATAAGATGTAAGACAATAAAATGTATCACAAAGAAGAATCACAGTCATTAATTCTTTAAAAAGAAACATGTGCAACCATAAAGAAAGGCAAAGTCATCATGTTGTCCTCTGCTGGTTGTCTTCAAAGCTTAGTGAGAAAAGCCTTGCCTTCTTAGCCTCTTCTACTTACTCTAATGCCAAAGTTCTTTGCTCACGATACAGTATGACTTTCTTCCAGTCTGAAAATTTGGATTATTTTCTTGGGGTTGAATGCAACTAGAGGCGTTCATTTGCATCAAAGAGTTTTCTCTCATTTGCAGCACGCGGTGTGCTGCATGACATTGTGAGGGAATACAACAGTCGTGTCTTCCAAGGACCTCCAGGACCGCCAGGCCCCCCAGGTCCCCCTGGATACAGCCGATGGTTTGGTTCCCATGGAAACGCCACAGATCTCTTGGAATACATCAAATGTGAGCAATTGTACTACGATGTTACAAAATCTACAATAAAACACAACTAGAGGTACTGGTTGACACTATTCCTCACCTTGTCTCTTATTTTCCAGCTCATGGTCTGCTACGTGACACCGAACGGAACCACAATGAACGCATCATCCAAGGAACACCGGGACCACCTGGCCCTCCAGGTCCCCCCGGATACAGCCGACTGTTTGGTTCCCACACAAACGTCACTGATTTAGTGGAATACATCAAAAGTAAATAAGCATTTACCTTGGAAAAGTTACAGTTGAAAATGAAAAGGGTAAAGTAGCTAAAAGATGTGAGAATTAAGATTTCTGACAACTGAATTTGTCCTCCACAGCACATGGAGCCATTGTAGGACCCCCTGGGAGACCAGGACAGAAAGGGGACATGGGATTCCCAGGGCCAAAAGGAGAGAGAGGTAGATCTTAAAATCCTTTAAAAAAGGGGAGTTTGGAATGACAAATCTGGTGGATTGTACCGTTAATAATTGTTTTCATAGTGGTTACATTACTTCAGATTTAATGGTGACATTGAACATGTCACCATGTTTCTTTTTGTCAATACAATATTTCAGTGTTCTATTTGTTTTAGTTTTTTCCAGTTAAATCAGACAGTAACAGTACACTTTGAAACAGAAAATGGGATGTTCCATGTTAAGAATCCAGTCTTTAGAATAATTTTCTTGTCTGTTATGGCTTTTTCTACTATTAGTCTATAGTGGCAGTTTATCATGACTTTAGCTGTTGGTTCTTAATGGTGCGCCCACATTTTATAGTAATCTACTCTTTCGGTGTGGACACAGGTGAACGAGGCCTTCCTGGTCCAGAAGGACACAAGGGACAAAAAGGTGACAGAGGTCAGTTGTCAGCTTGATTTTTGATGGTTGATGATTTGACACAGGCCTGGATTTTTCAATTCTTCAAACCAGGCTTAAAATGTATCAAAATGTAACAAATTTTAATTCAAAAATTGCATGCTTATTCATAATTAGATCATCGCAGCAGGATCATGACCAGGACTTTTCAAAGTGAACCCCATGATCTCATTTTTAGAAACAGGCACTAATAGATAAGTGTTAATTATTATAAGTGTAAATAATTACAGTTATGGTTTTAGATCAGAACTCAAATGCTATGGAGAAATCATCAAGATATTTTGGTGTAATTATCACAAAAGGACCAGAATGCTGATGCTGGTGGAGGATGAAAAGGAATTTGGCTGGCAGTGGTAATGGGTAAGAGCTCACTTTTATCAAGGGTGAGTTTATAGCCCGAGAATCTACCAAATTTTTAAGGAGTGTTGAGGATATGCGGAATAGATGAGAGGTTCAGATACATAGAGAAGGACATCGTCTGCATACAATGAGATTTTGTGTTCCTGGTTCGCTCTAAAAATGGCCTTAATATCTGTACAGTGCTGAATTGAGGTTGCCAGGGGCTCCATAACCAATGCAAAAAGCAATGGGGATAGTGGGGCACCCCTGTCTTGTCCCATGCTTAAGAGGAAAATATGATGAGTGTTGATCAGAATATAAAACAGGTAGCCCCATTCCACACGATCGAAGGCTTTTTCAGCGTCCAAGGACAAAAGTACCTCTGGATGCTGTGACGAAGATGGAGTGTAAAGGATATTAAATATGCACTTGACATTGAAAAAAAGAATGTCTATTTTTAATAAAGCCTGCTTGGTTGGAAAATAATAGTGGGCAAAATAGACTCAAGGCGGAGAGCTAGCACCTTAGCCAGTAACGTTGACGTTAAGGATATTTATCAGACAGAAGAAAGGAGCAATTAAGAGGATCCTTGCCTTTTTTCAAAAGTGTGAATGGTTGGAGGGAGGTTTGATGAATCTAAGCAATCGTCAAATACAGCTTCAAGTAAAGGACTCTAAAATTCTGTAGGAAAACCGTCTGGACCTGGACCGTTGCCACTTTACATACATTTAATAGCATTTTTTATTCCATCTAAGGTTAATAGGATTATGTTACGTCCCCTTGGTGAAAATAGGGGAAAATGAAAGTGGTTTATTTCCAGTTTGTCTCGATAATTGCAAACAAAATGTCGGAGAGGACGGGACAAGGTGGTCGTTCCAAACAAATAGAAATCAATGTAACAAAACTAGCCCTGACTAATCCATACCTCTAAAAAAAAACACAAACAAAAGACCTAACTTGCTTATCTAAAAAAATAACTTAATCAAAACCAATACAGAGGTGGCACCAACCAATAATCCTAGTGTTCCCTGACAAAAGTTAACTGTGTGTGTGAGACAAATGTAAAGGGTACCCCAACTATCGCCCACAACCTCCCACCACATACCCTTTTCTATTATCCTTAACAAGTTTTGCTCAAACAGTGCAACAACAGCTCAGGCAGGCTAACAGCAGAGAAAATGAGAGTGAGAATTCTTATGAACTCTTAAGGCTCCTTTTATTAAGGCCTCCGAATGTTGATAGGCCAGCTCGAAGTCAGAGGGAACCAATTAGCAGCATGACTGGTCTGCACAGGTGGAAACCAATCATGTTGTTAGCACCTGGAGAGAAATCAGGGGAGGGATAGAAAAACCCACACCACAGGCAGTTAACAATTATCTAGGGATTCTCTAGAGTCTTCAGTCACAGTGGGAATTTCTAGGCTTTCAAAAAATATATCCATTAAACCCAGATCAGTGGGATGTCATGAGTGGCAAAATGTATGTCTCAGACTGTGCAAGAGCTCTACTTGGCTTCTCTATTAAGCGACCTTTTAATCAAACTCTTATGTGTTGTTTTTCAGAAATCACACTGATGACCAAAAGGAGGAGGAGGGACGCTGGTGTTTGACAGCCAAGTTACTGAACATGTGGACCTTTTAAGTGAAATCCTGTTGTATGTGGAGTTTGTCTGGTGTGTATAAAGGTGGTAAATGTACTGAAACACACAACAGATGTCTTTCACCAATTTATGTTTTTATAAATGGTTTTATTGTATTTTTATATTCCTGAATGTCTCCTGTGCTGAGTTGTCTTTGTGAAATCATGTATAGCTTTAATTTAGCTTGTTTGATACACTGTATTAAGGGATGTGAGTTGACTTTCTCTTACCTTTTCATACTCATTTTCTAATCAGATCACACTTTGTAACTCATGTTTTATAGAATTAAGCTTTTTTTCAGAGCATTTCATCACTGCCAGACAATTTCAAGTGTATTACTAGAAAGACAAAACACAACTGTAGTATAGAGGAAAATGTTTATTTACAGCAAAAATGAAAATCTACATTACACAGGCTAAAACTATACACTTAATTTTTAAAAATGCATGATTTTGATATGGATCATTTTCAGTCAACATTCAGAATCAATTTACTCATTTTTTTGTAGAATCTCACTGACCAACAGAACAAGAACTGACAGGACTGATTTTGTAATTATATTTGTGTATACTGCAAACCTCCAATGAGCGAGCTACAGTACAGACTGCTGCAGTGTGAGTGACACATTTTCATATAAATAGCTACTGAGAAAGTTCTGTAAAAGGTGCATAGCACTCCTTCATTGCCTTTTTTTTGTACACCACAGTTCAGTTATTAAATACCTTTGACAAACTGTAACCCTCAATATCCAATCATAAAGAAAATGAGATGATAAAATGAACCACGCAGAAGTCAAGATGGCCTAAACCTGTCAGGTCAATTTTTTTGAACATGTTTGCTGTTTACAACTGCATCAATACATCATCCTAAATAAAAAAAACTGCTGAGATCTCATGTTCTGTTTTTGTAGTTCTGAATGACTTAATATGCTTCATACAGTCAGAACAGAACATGAAGTTGGCGAGCTGGCATAACACCTAGAGTTCGACCAAAATCTTTAAAGGCGGTCATATCAGGTACAGTATATATATATATACACAGCTTTTCTGAAGTATTAAGGCTATTAGCTAGCATGACAATGAAAACAGTATTATCATTTCAATACAAAGACGAAAGAAAAGCCATGCAGGCCTACCTATGATACACCTGGTAGCAAAATACCTTATGAGGAGGCATATTAAGAAAACCAAACATCAACTGTAACTGCAGATTAGGTGTTTTTTGTTTAAACTAGCTGTTGAATGAAAAATTGCAGTCTTTATTCATCCCTGAATAACGCTCCTATAGGTACATAACTTTTGCTTGACAACAATAAAGTGGTGTTGTGTAAAACATAAAAAAACAGACCAACAATCAGGTACATAAATGCTTGTTGCAGTCTTTGTTTCTGCCACCACAGTGATTTCCGTAGTGTCCAATTAACAGTGATCCTTTGTCTCTGTATGTAAACACCATCTCCACACCTCTTCTATTGTGTGTAACCTAGAAACTAATGCTTGTTGCTAAAACAGTAATCTCAAGTTGTGCTTGAGACGGGAAGGCATTCTGAAGAAAAACCCTGAAAGAAGGAATCATTTCTGCTGGAAACAGTTCCTAAAGCTTGCTTTGAAATCATGCATCAGACAGATTATTTTAACCTCAAATGTATCACAGCCTAAAGTTCTAAGAGAGATGTCATTTAATAAAAAATAAAAAATATACTGTATCATCATTCCTTCAACAAGAGTGACATTAACAATGTGCTCTGTCTCCTTCATCAGAAATACATTCTATTTTATGATCAACGATTATAAAATGATACGATTGCTATTTAATATTTAACCAAATTGAATCATCAACTTTACGTTTAAGTGGTACAAAAATGCTTTCCTTTCTTTAGTGCAAACGTCTAAATGAGAGAAAAACTGAGCAGCAAATTATGATCCGAACTTGCTTGGATTTAAAAGCCAAAAACATCCAATTCTACAGGTACTGGATTCTTTTCTTCAAAAACAATTCAATCACACAAAGAAGGTTGGACAGAGAGCTACTTCACTTTAGTGGTTTTGAGGTGAAATGACTGTAATAGTGAGAAAATATGACAAAATGAGCAAGAGTCTTGCAGAGCAGAGCCACAGACTGAGGAACAAAGTCCAGAAACAGAAATGCTTCTTACATCCTCCAACAGCTTCCAGAGGATGAGTGTCTTTAGTGTCGGTGTGTGTGTGTGCTCTCATGTCCATGTGCACGGTGTGTATGTAGACTGTGTGTATGTCTCTGCATATGTACGTAGGTTTCTCCTAGAAACCGGTGGAGTGGACGGTGGGGATCGGGTAGAACTTTGAGATGCGGCTCTGGGTGGAGGGGTTAAGGCACTCCGACTCTCCGCTCATCTTGAAGAACACTTCCTGTTCCTGCAGCTTCCTGGCAAACTCTTCCTCCAGGGCCTGCAGCATACACACAGAAACATGTTGGGTTCATATGATCATGTATCCAAATATTTGAGAAACCTTTTTAATGGAATTTAGACAGTGGTTTGATCTGGTTCCCTTTTTAACCTGGTACTAGTATGGGGATCAAACAACAAAATGGTCTGTTAGCCTTCACCTGGTAAGGAGTTGAATAAACACAACCTGAACAAAGTGAAACACCATGAATGCTTCCATCAGAGACTGTCTGAAAATGGGCCCTGTTATCTCCATATTTAAACGATATTACCATTACCCCTTTTCCACCAACATGAATGGGTTCCGTTCTGCTTCGCGCACCTAATTTTGAACCGTTTGGAGCATTTCGACCAAAACTAAAAATAGGTTTGGAACCTGAAAAGCTGGTTCAGCTGGAACCAACAAATTGACATGAAGTGCAAACCATGAAGACATCAGTGGGCATGTCATATTCTACAGGTTGGAAAGAGAGGATGGAGAAGGCAACAATGGTCTATGGTCTACTATGGTAACAGTCTTCTACGTCTTCTTATCATTAATAGTTGATCCAAAAACAAATATCTGTAATAACAGAACAAAAGCTTGCAGCTAATCAATGCGATCCGCCATCTTGCTCCTACTGTTTACTTTCATTGTGCTTTGTGAAACGCCCTCCGTTCCACTCAAAACTAGTGGAAACTAGGTTGGTTTGCTAGATAGTACCAAAACGGATAGTACCTAAACGGAACCGGTTCAAGAACCAGAGCTAGTTTGGTGGAAAGAGGACAATACAGTCGGCCTTTCAGTCCACCTTCCAGTGTAGCCTTTTGGAACAACTGTAAACATTTCTGATTTCCGACCCCGCCCTTACTATCTCCTGCAGAAAATCCATAATTTCCTTGGTCATAATATGGATTGGGATGATAAACAATATTAACTACATATTGAATCATATTAAAACACAAATAGCAAAATCTAAGCAGTTAAAGTTTGTATTTTTTAAAACCACATTTGTCACTCCAGCCCTCTCCTTCACCAGGACACAGTGAGGTGCTGATAAATACACGCTTTCTCATTGGTTATGAAATGAAAATTTAATTAAAACGTTCCTGTCATTAATCACACTATCTGAAACTGCGTTTATAACAAATACAGGGAGTAGTGTTTTGAAGTACACTGCAGGTGGATATTATCATCCAGGTGTGACAGATGCTGCACCTTCTTTCTGGGTCGCAGTTTCTCCCTCCACTCCTTCAGCTCCAGGATGTGCTCCTCGTCTAATTCCTTCAGCTTCTGGGTCTCATGCTCGATCAGCAGGTGGCACTTCTCGTTCTGAAACACACAGCGGGACGGTGTAGAAAAATGGAGGGTTATTAAATGTTACTTTTAATTAAATTTGTCTTTTTGGCTGGGATGGTAAAGTAAAACAAGACTGCATGTAAATAGCGGATAATAAGTGTCCAGAAAACACATCTGAATGTATGAATTTTTGGTAAAAGTTAAGTTAAAATCTCTACCTGCAGCTGCTGAAGCTCCCGGATGTTGGCGTCACACTGCAGCTGCAGGTCTCTCATCTGGTTTTCATGTTTCTGCTGCTGATGGAGCCTCTCATTCTTCTGTCTCTTCTCTTCCTGGGTTGCAAACTGGAAAACAGAGACACAATTAGGTTTCACAGGTTGTTATTCTTTTGAGAAATTTGGGCTCACTGAGGTTTATTTGGCTTTCCATTGACTATAAGACAAAAGAAAAATGGTTCATTTCATTCCATATGGCTCGTCACCTGTTTGACCTTCTCCCTCTCCTGCTCGGGGGTGATGGCCGCTCCAGTGATACGAAGGCTCTTCTTGAACATGGCCATGCGGGTCTTGGCCTCGCTGCGCTGAATCTTGGGCAGTCTGGCTCTCTCCTGTGTCTGCTTGTTTTTCATCTCCTCGATCAGACGCTGGTTGTAGCGCTGCATCTGCTCCATCTCCTGTACAGGCGCACACAGCAGCAGACACAGAACATGGAGGGAGCTTCCAGAGCAACTTTTTCAAACTTTATTTCTTAATGCTGAAACACTTTATAAGAAATTCAAGTCCCTCATCCAGCCGGTACCTTCTCGTGTCTCTTCAGCAGCTGGTGTCTCTGCATGAAGTACTGGTCTTTGAGCTGCTGTTTGAACAGCTGGTGTTTCTCCTGCAGATGGCGCTCTTCCAGCTCCCACATGGCAGCCTCCCGTGCTGTTAGCAGACACACAAATGAACAAAAAGATATAGCTAAATGATTACACAGAAGAACCATTCACGGCCTTATTTTAAGACCATTCAGAAGGTATGCAGTGGAGAGAAACAAGATGGAGCAGAAGAAGTTGTGGGCTGACGTTACCTCATTAGAAGCAAATGGCTGAATACTTGAGATACTTATGTCAACCAACATCAACTTTACTAATGAGGTTTCAGCTTTGAAGCATCTCCCAGTTCCTATTCCCAGTGAAAACTCTTTACAAGCTCCTGAAGCACAGTTACAACCACCTGCAACTTGGTTCAGCGAGCAGTTCTGAGAAGTGTTGTTTGTGTAGCTCCTGGCACATTAGGCATGGGATTAAGTCTCAGTCAGTGCTAACTGCTAACAGGCTGCGGCTCACTGCAGTCAAGTCAGAAGGGGCTGCAGTCGGCGTTGGTTGGTGTGGGAGAAGTTCAGGCCGCTTGTTTACTGCTGATCTGACTCACTATGAATGAGACTGTTGTGTTCAATGCTGTAATAAACTGAACGAGACGTAACAAAACTACGGAAATAAAACCTGCTACCACTCAAAGAGGACTTGAAAACAATGTTTGTGTTAAAGGGAAACTCCGGTATTTTTAAACCTGGGCCCTATTTTTACATATTTTGGGGTCTAAATGACTAATAGTTACCAAAGGTTTTGGAATTGGTCCAGTAGATCGCCTCTGACGACATGATTTCGGACACAGACACGGACTACCTACCTACTCTAAGGAACACTTTTCTGCAGCTAAGCCTTCCCAATTTGGACAGGTAGAAAAGACAATAAATGAACATCATTTGGACGCACCCTTTGTGGCTTATGCAGCATTCATGTCAGTTTCCAAAATTGTAAACTTTGTTCCACATCCAAGAATAAGGACTAAGAATCTTTGTATTTTTCTGAAAGCTCTAATATAGCACTTCTAAATCATTACTAGATCATACAGTGTCTGAAAAGCAACATGTATGCCTCACATCAGCCCATCAAACATTGTAACTACACTCTCTTTGTCTGATGGCGTGAATGCTTCCGACCGTGGGAACATTTCCCATCTTCCACACTTCCATCTCCCATGGCATGAACGCAGCATTAGCTGACTGACAGTGGACAGCAAATAGAGCCAGTCATTATTATTCTTTACCTCGGAGAAGCTGCTGCTTGTGGTTGAGGCAGTCTCTCTCGATAGTGGCGAGCTCGTGTTTGTGTTGCTGGATGATCTTCTTCAGAGCGCTGTCCAGATCCTGCTGCTGCTTCTGGAGAAACTCTTGTTCCTGAACCAAGGATGACAGAGATCAGAAATGACACGAGCAAACAGGTCCAGGCGTTAATGTCAGAGTCTACAATACATAAAGAATCTGAGAAACCACTGAACCTCCATCCACAATAATCACTGATACTTCTTAATCTAATTAGTGAGGCACTTCCACACTGACAGACAGATCTAGAGCAACAAAAACCTTTTTTAATACATTAAGCGGGCCGAGGTGACCTTAGGCTAAGCATGGCTTGAGCTGATGAACCAGACAGTTACAAACGGCATCAAAGACGGTTTCACCTGCTCCAGTCACATTAATCCAGCCTACTTGGCTCACCTAACAGAGGAATCTGACATTCTACATGCTCACGTAGTGCTCAGTGATATACAGTAAACATTTTCAAGACTTCTATTAATGCATGCCTCTAAATGTCTACACATTACCCTACAGATTCTAAACTCAGAATGTTCTTAAACCAACTGAACAACCTATAAAACCTGTTGAATGCCATGTACTAAACTTGAAGTATTGGCCACTTCCTAGTACTGTTCTGATCCATTTGAGAACAATACTTGTGAACAAAAACAGCTCAAATTCAAGCATTTCATTTTCAGCATTAAACATTCATCTTTGCGTGACTAAATTCGAGGTCTGTTGATAGCATAGCAGTACCTTGGGTGGCCCTTCTGCACGTACCAATGTATAGGAACGTGTGTGTAGTCTCAAGAGTAATAAGAGACACAAGAAAGAAGCCAGATTCAGGGGTCAGAGGTCACTTACATCCTGTATGGGAGCATTGCACAGGGTGCGCGAGGACAACTGAAAGGACGGAATCATAACGTGGGCCACTCCCTGTGGATCACACTGCATTACCCTCCTACACACTGCACTAAACACCGTGCACACACATGTGTGCTGGCACTGCAAACTCATGTAGGCGGAAAGTTTGGAAAAGTGAAGAAAAGTGCATCAAACAGTACACTAGTATACCTGTTGAATAACTTTGTGCATGATGCCCTCACACAGTTTGAAGTCAACAAAAGACACGTAGAGAAGAGCTGAGAGGAACAGGTAGTGTGTATCAAAGTTCAAAATTCACAGCAAACCGAGCCCCCATTATTATAATAATAATATATTATCCAAGCCTCTGGCGGGGCTTGGATAATATCCTCTTTGATACGTTTCATGACAGCGTTTTGGTCACGTGCTTTGGAGAGCGTCCCACTGCCTGTTTGCCCTGTGTCAGGGCAGCCGTGAGCAATAGATGGAAATAAAATGAGACAACAGCTGTGGATAGATTAGCACGATGTGAGAAAATAAATGAGAGGTGGCAGCGCAGACTGATTTAGCCCCTGTGCAGCTAAACGGTGGTTATGTAAACACACACGTGTCGAACTATCAAAACAAACTACTATAGATAGGTACTTGACAAGCTATCTCATCCTCCTAAGGGACCACATGTGGGCAAGGGGAAGTGAAAGGACACTAAACACGATGTGGTCCACATGCTGACCTCTTTCTTGCGGTTTTTCAGCATGTTCTGGTACTTGGAGAGTTCTTTGTCCTGCTCGGCTTTGATGCGCTTGGCCTCGTCCCTGAGCCGGTTGGTGTGCTCCTGCTCCAGCCGCTCGATGGTCTGCTTCTGCTGCCGCTCCAGGTTCTCCACCTCCTGGTCGTACTGACGTTTCTTACTCTGGGGGAGGACACAGAGGGTGCAATGGATTGTTGTGAAAGAGGAAGCGATTCTGTTCTTTCAGTGTGTAAAATCTTAAGAGGCAGATGTGAAAGACGTCTGGCAGATGCCAAAAAAACAAAATTTTAGAAATTCTAAATTGAGGGAAGAAATATGAACATTTCCAGAAGCCAGACAAAATACCACATTTTAAAATCAAGGTTCGTACAGCTGTTTAAGAGTAAAATTTAAGCACTTTTCAAGCACTGTCAAGGTACCTAAACCAAAAATTTCCAGACTCTCGACACCTTTATCATCACATCTAAATTGTTACTATAAATGCCAGGAGACAACAAACAAATATGACGACGAGATCGTTATATGTTTAAAAGATTTTTGGTTTCCATGAGTGATTGTGTAGATGATGAAACACCAGATTATGTTGAAAATCAAGCATTTTTCAAAGAGTATATTCAAATTCAAGCATATTCCTAACCTTGAAAACATAACGGTTAAAATTAAGCATTCTCCAAACTTTCAAGACTTTGAGCTAATCCTGTGAAATAACAAAATCAATATTAAAGAAGCAGCTACATGGGAGAGTCATACCGAATTGAGAGGCCATTAGCAGCATGAGTCTCTTAAAAGAGATCTGACTGGGGCGCACCGGTAGCTCATCTGTTAGAGCGCCTACCATTAAGGCTGAGTCCTTACCGCAGCGGACCCTTTGCTGCATGTCATCCCCTCTCTCTCTCCCGCCTTTCATGTCTCTCTTCAGCTGTCACTATTTAATAAAGGCCCAAAATTATCTTTAAAAGAAAGAGATCTGACAATATCCTTCATTATGTACGTTTTTAAAGGAATATGACACGTTCACTAAACAGGGACGTACAGAAAATGAGTTTGCCATTCACAAACTGCCTGCATCCAAGGCTGACTCACAGAGAATTTGTTAAGAACCACAAAATCTGGATCTCTGTGCAGTGGAAGAAAGTAACAGGCTCAAGATGAGTCATCGTCTTTTACACTTTTCCCCACATCTGGACGGGTTTACGTTTGAAGAAGGTCAAAGCAAACCTTAATTTAACAACCACAGAGTTTGTTCTTTTTCACAGCCACGTTTCTTCATTGTGTTCCCTAGTCTTAAGGTGACAATGTTCTGTTGCACAATAATGCAACTTCAAGAGCAGTTTTGTGTTTGAAGTGAAAAGCACTGAACCCCTCCCAACATTACATAACTGAATGGTCATGGGAGGTTTTGGAATGCAGAGTGCCACATTTATTTCCATTTTTTTACTTGCTGAAAAGCAAGCTATTCAGCGATTTTCTCCATAGATTGCTCTATTTTTGTTCAAATCGCCCATTTCTTTTTACTGTTCCTTCAAACTTTTTAGAGTGTGAAGAAAAGACTAAAATTACTGTGAAGTTCAACTGAGGTCATTGTCTGCTCCTGAAGGTTTCGAGTGAATTTTCGGGTTGCAGGTTTTCAGGCTGAAACAATATGCATTCATGCCTACGAGATTCCAGGCGCAAGGCAGTCAGAAATAGCGACTAACGGAACAAATGATGAAATGGTGACCACAGGTCGGTACAACAGATAGTTACGGTATCATTTTTAGTTTAAAGGGCATGTGTGTGTCTGAGGGTGTGTGCCCCTTGTACTTCTATCTTTGTGGGGACCGGTTTTAGACCTTAAGAGGTCAGTCCTCACTTCTTCAAAGGGCTGTTTTCGGGGTTTTAAGACTTAGTTTTAGGTCAGAAATAAGTTTAGGTGAATGTAAAACGGGGTTTATGCTTGAAGCAGCGTCCCTTGCGCAAGGGTCAGTGCTCCAAAAATGAAAAATGACGTCATCACATAACTTGCGCCAAGCGCGAAGGCTCCGCAAGGTGTCATGGCGCTTGGTCGTGCACCTCCGACGCGTCCTGAGCGTTTCATTTCAACATGGACGCCTTCGAAGCAGGACTGGGCGAGCAGATACGCCTATACAAGCACCTCTACGACCCCTCCGTGAGAGACCACAGGGACAGCCAAATGATTCTGAACTCATGGAGAGAGATTGTCAGCACATTTAATAGAAGACAGTTAAATTCTTCCTCAGCAGCAACGAGCTCTAGTGCAGCAAGTGCAGCCATGTTGGTTTATGACGATCTTCCGGTAACACTCATTGACTACTTGCTTCTTTACAGAATGTTTTCTTTTCTATGCCCCCTGGTGTTTCAGAGAATACTGCAACAGATAGAGCATTAAGCATAAACGCCTCTGTGCAAGCTCGTAGCTCACACGACATCTGCAGAGGCCCGCGTCACGGTGTCTCGCGCGAATATAAGCAAGGCTTAACGGTATGGGTTGGGGTTACACTTGTAGTTGTGATGGTTAAGGTTAGGGGCTATGCATTATGTTAATGAGGGTCATGAAAACATTTAAGCAGGGGTGCATCCGTTTAAATCAAGTTTTGAGTGACTGTTTTAACTGGGAATATTCATTTGTTTGCACTTCAGAAGCCATTGTAACAGCTGGTTCTTGAACTAATTCTGACTGAGCCGCATTTTCCTACCATGAGCAGGAATACGTCATGATTAGACAATAATGTAAAGCATGGCTGTAAAAGGGCTTAGAAGGTCAAGAAAAAAAATGGGCACAATTTGCAAAAGACAAATTAATTGGTCATTTAAACCCAAGAGTTGCTGGGCAGCCTGGGCTCACAAGGTTGTCCGCTGGAGAATATAAGGAACACAACTGCAATTTTGTTGGATGCATTTGAGCCAATAAATCACAGATTTTTAAAACAAAGTCAACAGTCTGAGCTGAGCGACTCACCGTGGTTTCCTGCTCAAAGCGCCGGTAGATCTGTTCTTTTTGCTGCTGCAGCTTGTTGCTGAGCTGCTGCTGGGCCCTCTGCTCCTCCTTCTGCAGGAGACGCAGCTCCCTCAGCTCCTGACGCCTGGAGAGGTGGAGGAAGAGAGGAGAGATAGGAAGGTGGTGGCAGAGAAAAAAAGATGTTAATTATGTGTCTTTTTTCAGCATAAAGCAGGTCACGGTGGTGAACACACGTGGCCTCTAATTGAGTTCTGAAATGGTTATGTAAAGATGCATTCAGGAGATTAACTCCACACAGGAGTCAGGTCGCACACCAAGGTTCCTGAGCAATGTATTTACATACTATTTGCATAAAACTGATGCCCAGGGTGTATGCAAATGAAGGCAGGTGAATACCTCAGGAATCTCATCTCCTCGTTCTTGGTATCATTGTCAGTGATGATCTTTGACGTAGTCACGCTAACTTCCACTCCATCCACAATGAATTTGCGAGTCTTTTTCAACGTCTTCTTCTGACGCCTGGTGTCCTGGGAGAACAAGAAACAAGAGTTTAAGAGATGCATCTGTAGCTATGCAAGTCTGTATTACAGTTTCTGGTATTTGAGTGCGTGGACTGTGTGAGTTACCTGTATGGAAACAGATCCACGCTCTTTAGTTTTGGACAGGAAGCTTGAGATAGACAGATTCAGGTCTACACTGCTGTTATCTGTGGCTGAGACACTCCCCGAGTCTGAATCTCTGTCTTTGTCATCCTTAGCTTTGTCTGGAACCGGCTTCTCATCTTCTGCATTTATTTCATCCTTTTCTGTGGTTTTCTCGCCACTCTCCTCTTTTGGAAGAACTTTGTCTTGCTCTGGTAGTGTCAGTGTAACCTTTAGATGTTTGTACTGGCCCTCTTCCTCCTCTACTGGTGTGTTTGACTCCTCCACAAAAGTAATCTTTTCCTCCTGAGGAGCCTCAGTGACCTCTGAACTCTCCGTGCTGGCCTGTGTGTTGGCTGGAACCTCGGCTGTGTCCACTTCCTTTTCATCCTCAGAGGCAATCTCCAGCTGCTGCATTTCCTTAGCAGGGGCCTGTGGTTCAGTCTCTGGTTCTGGGGAGGCAACATCTACTCCTGCTTCTGGAAGCTTTTCCTCCACCGGTTTCTGTTCTACCTCTCCATCCTCAACTGGAGCGTTTGAAGTCTCCTCTGTGTGCTCCTCAGCTGCAGGAGCAGCGGGCTCCTCCACAAAGCTAGTGTCCACCACGTGGTTGGCCACAGGGAGCTCAGCGGGCGTGGGCAGGGGCAGGATTGGCTCAACCTTCTCAGGGACTGATTCCAAGATGGAGGGAGAGAGGGGGGCCTTCTCATCCTCTGAGCTGGCAACGCTGACATCAGAGGGGGCACGTTTGTGGCCCTGAAGAAAAGGGAGAAGTGAGGAATGTTGGTTTCTCCAAAAGCCAGAACACAACAGGGGTGCACTGATGTAATGACCAACCAAAATAAGAGCTGAAACTTACTTGATCGACAAAAAAATGAACTGATAATAGATTAATAAGCATTTGAAGTCATTTTTCAAGCAGAAATGCAGATGTGCTTATTTTGGTTTTCAATGTGGTACACTGGATATCTTTGGGTCAGCTTGCATTCTGGGTAATTGTAATGCACACATTGTATAGACCAAACTATTAACTATTAATTAATCAAGGTACCTAAACGAAAAATTTCCAGACTCTCGAAGCCTTTATCATCACATCTAAATTGTTACTATAAATGCCAGGAGACAACAAACAAATACGACAACGGGATCGTTTCATTTCAAATATCAAAAGATGTTTGGTTTCCATGAGTGACTGTGTAGATGATGAAACACCAGATTATGTTGAAAATCAAGCATTTTTCAAGGAGTATATTCGAATTCAAGCATATTCCTAACCTTGAAAACATAACGGTTAAAATTAAGCATTTTCCAAACTTTCAAGACTTTGTACGAAGCCTGGTTTTGATTATAAAATGTCAGGAAACTGTGAAAAATGAAACTCACAATTACCCAGAGCCTTAGGTGACATATATAAATTCAAACAGTCCCACACTAAAAGATATTCAGTTTACAAGTTTACACACCAGATGGGCTTCGGTCTCTTCCTCCTCTTCTTCCTCTTTGTGCTCTTCAATCTCCTCTGTGACCTCGGCCTTCGCCTCAGCTATGAGCTCCCTCAGGGGCTTGCTGTCCGTCACAGTGGACACAAAGGAATGCTGTGCAAAAGACAAATAAGAAAAAAAACGCGATTATAAATAGAGATTTCATTTCTATGTTAACACCCAGTGCATAGCATATGTTGTGGTGAACATAAAAGCACTTCAGTATAGTGGCAGCAAAGACTGGACACCCCACCAACAACTAATCTAATACATTTTGAAATAGAAATTGCTCACAGTGTAACAGACTGTGCCTATTTTGACTATAAAAGACTCACATGATAAACAATACTGGGAAAATACTTAACACTTTCTTTTCTCCATCCTTCTGTTACTCTGTCTCCCTGTCGGTCTGAGTGACTTCACAATAAACAAATAAATCGATCAGAAAACTTTTCTTTCTTTAATGCAAACCAAGGTACGACTACACACACTGAATCTACATCCCTTGATAAGCTCACCTTCTTCGGCTTCGAAATGTGTTGCACATATTCTATCGCTGGCCTGAGAATATGCAGCTTCTTCGATATCAAAAAAACCTTCACTGGTGGCACACTGCTATTTTGTATTTTCAAGCCCATTGAGTCTTCCTCTGCGCAGAGCAATCCTTCAGCTGCAGTGCAGTATTTGCTGTGTGTGTGTATGAACGTGTCCTTGTGTCCGCTCTGTAAGTAAGTGGCTCGGACCTGGCGAGCACCTTAAACCCCATGGAAAAAGAAAAGCCTGCACCGCTGACGTCAGCTCGAGCGCAAAGGGATGAGCGTCAGTCTTGCCAGGACACGCGGTTCAGTACCTGACACAGACCAGACACCAAGCAGGTAAACAGATGTCGTCTAGGACTCTGCTGCTTACGCTCTGAACGGCAGGTGGTACATGGGTATGGGATGGGGAATGAGGATTATCACTTGATTTAAGCTGGGGGAACTGATAAGATAGTGAAATAGGTGTTCAGAACTGGAGCGAAAAAGTTGTGTAAATGTACCTGCAGCAGCTGCGTTGGATTCCATCTGTTGTCCACATGCTTGTCCAGACACCGCTTTAAGAAATCACTGAATTCTGGGGACCTTAAGGGCAGAAGTGGTAGAAAATAGACTTGAATATGGTCTTGTACAATAAGAAAATGTATTGCTCTTCGTTCCCAACAGGACGACAGAGCTCTGCACTGTGACTCACCAGCGTGACGGCTGCATCAGGGTAGGAGGATCCGACTTGGCTATTTTCAGCAAGACTCGCATGGGGTTCATCTCGTGATTGGGCGGCTCAATCTGTGCCAGCTCAATCAAGGTGACCCCGAGGGACCAGATATCAGCCTTGTAGTCGTATGGGCGGTCCTTGGACGTCTCACACATCACCACCTCTGGAGCCATCCTGGAAGGAAAGAACGGGAAGTCATTGAAAGGAGATGAAGTTCATTATTATGGTTGGTGCAAGAAAGACAAAAAGGCTAAACTGATGGCGAGTAATAGTGTACTTTTGTGAATTTTTTTGTGAAAGAAATTGACAAAAAAAGTGTTTTTATTGACTAAAACATTTTTTGTTTTATATTCCACTCACCAGTAAGGCGTTCCAATGAAGGAGTCTCTCCTCTGCAGGGTTTTGGTGTTTTTGGCAGATACACCAAAATCAGCTGAAAGACACATTCAAGACAGAGACAGAAATTAGCCAGAGGAACAACACTGTCGACATTTATTTTCCAAATGTAGCCGCACAAACCAAACAGAATGTACAAAATGAAAAACTGTACCCTGAAGCTGCACAATTACTAATCTCCTCAGTGCATGAAATAAACAGAAAATAACACAGCTCGAGAAACCATATGCTGTTATGACACTCTTCTTACATTTGCATGATGACATCATGGCTTGTTTGTATGGTGTGAGTGTAACGGCTCATCAGTGTCCCAGCAGGCAGATGCACAGGCACCTCTGTGTGTGCCGTGTCACTGGACAAACTGCTTGTTGTGTGTTATTTCACTGAGCTTGTTCCATCCACCAGCAGTGACTCATACCCCTCTAAGTAAGCTACATTGCTGCAGCTGCTGTGGATACATGTTTGTGTACACACTGAGCAGCAGGTCCAAACTACTGCTGTTGTACATAAAGCACACTATAATTCATGTTACCATGTCTGCAATGGCCATGCAACAGTAAGAGTGTGCAGTATAAGACACGGGGAATTTCTTTTTTCAAAGGCACATTCCACCACTTTGACACATTAAGTTCAGCATACTTGTCACAAAGAAATCTATTTAGCATGTGAAAACAGTTGTATAATGTCTTCTGTTGTTCTGGAAGGAGTTGGTTGATGTTGTTTGGCCCACTGATTTGGCCCGCTTACCACATGAACACGCATCACAGTTGGAGCTGCAGCAGAGGGTGCAACACACAGCTCATGGAGGTACTTTAAAACCCTTAGCCACCGATGGCTGCAATTTGTGTAAAAATATGTACTCCTTCTGAGTCATAACTCTTAAATCTGAACACACATATGATACACATATTTTTAGATTCAGTATGACTTACACGTCCATCATGAATAAATGTCCATAAATCCACGTAGAAATCATTGAAAAAAATACGCCCCTTATAACTCCAGAACTTGCTTGAGATTTATCATGTTTTTAAGTTTTCTTTAGTATCAAAGTAATCCAGTGATAGTTTAGTCTGTACATCCATGGGTACTTGCAAACAGAAACTGCTAACAGCTAATTCAGCACACTTCTGATGATAATTTGCCAAAATGTAAACAAATAGAACCGGGCTCATGTTGTAGACCACAGCTAACTAACTGACTCCATGGCAACATTATACTTCCTGTTTACATCCCCCAAAGCCCCCAAATTATGGGAACTGTAGTTCCAAAACTTAGAGCATATTTATCCTCTAAATAAATATAAGACAAAGAATAATAATAGTGATAGGGTGACAAAATCCATTAATATGAACTTTTTCATGTTGCATCATTATTGTTTGGACAGCACTAAGGCTCAGAATGTCCCATCAACACGGTTCATATATTCCAGGAACACTGACGTCTTTCCTATATGCATTCATATACAGATATGTGCTCTGTGTTGAAAACCTGTGGACATGTAGACAAAAAAAACAACAATTCGTTAAACCCCTTATGGGAAATCTAGGATCCAGTGTTAGGGGGTTGATCTGCTGTACTTGAGACAAGAAGTCAGGATATCTCAGGTTTAAAATCATTTATTCAATTTTTATCTAATATTTGATTATTTATTATTAATGGTAGGAATAATGGCCAAAACTACAAAAATAAAACCCTAGTTGCGACAAACTGAAAATGTCAAGTAAATATGGCAGCTTTTATGTCCATTTTCTGTCATTCTGGAACTCTTCTGTAGTAGGAACAAGAGCAGCACAACTCTGGGCAAAGCATACAGAAAGTCACACCATTCTTTCGCATGACTGTTTTACATGCATAGAGTCTAATGTCATGAGCATGATCATGTGAACGTGTGAGCTTATTGCATTAAAAGAGCTAAAAACATGAGCGTGGTAAACTTCAAAGAGGTAGAGCTGTTTTACCTCGACTCGACACAGGTTTTCTGTTAGAGAGACCTGGGAGACTTACTTAGATAACTGAACCTAACAATGTATTTGGGCTGCATGTGTCAAAGCGGCTATAAATGGATGGTATCACTGTACAGTACATTCCTGTGCCATTGCCAGCAGTTAAATCATGAAGAAACATGAGATAAATACATGGAGACTATGGCTAAGGGCACACAGCCTACATTGCTAGACTCTGAACTCATTTATAATTTTTCCCCCAGAAAAGTTAAAAAATTGCATAATTGCATAAGCTTAGGAACGGATTTCAAGGGTACTATACCAAAAGTATTTGGTGGAAACGCAGCTTAAAGTGTAACTACACCCGCAAAAGGGCTAGAACCCTCCCTCCCAGCATATTTTTAAAACTGCAACGAGTGAGGGAACAACGACTGTAGGAGGCGTGGCCTCTTGGCTACGTAGTGTGTGGGTCAGGGGACACGGGGGAGACTGACTGACACTGATTAGAGTCTTTTTTTATATAAATTCATGACGTAGACAGGTTCCAACCAGTCGACTCTATGTCAGCATTGGCCTCACAGGTTCAGAGCTGATTTCAAACAGTAGATGGTGTGTTGAGCCATTTTAAACCCATGAAATGCTGATTTTTATACATTTGGTAAGAAATGTCAATATTAACACCAGCACTGATGTGTTTCATCACAGTACAGTCATCATTTTAAGTTTACAGCTCAAAAAACACATTTAAGTGTTTAAAGGTGACGGGGCCTTTCTTGTCAGGGCCCCTTAGCTGTGGAACTCTCTTCTTAAGACTCACTTGTATGGCTTTTTCTTAACTGATGCTATTTCAATTATTTTATTTTGTTTTATGTAAGGAGCTATATAAATAAAGTTATTAATCGTATAAATTCTGGGTATTATAGGAGACCAGGTCTGCAGTTACCCTGATACTGGTACTTTCTAGTGTTAACAGCTGGATTGGACTTTGTCCTTACCCAGCTTGACGTCACCGTCCAGTGTGAGGAGGATGTTGCCAGCCTTCAGGTCTCTGTGGATGATGTTGTTGTCGTGGAGGTAGACGAGAGCCTGCAGAGTCTGCTTACAGACCACCCTGATCTGAGGCTCTGTAAGGGGTCTCTCCAGTTCTGCAGAGGGACGACGGTCACACAAACACATTGTTAGCATCCCTCACCATGGAATACGGTGTAATCAGAGATGGCAATAAGGGTTAAGCTAGACTCAGTGTATTGATGAATGAAGCGTGTGATATGTGGGTGGTCTACAGAAGCTGTTTGGTGTCTTAATTTGGCCTTTCACTTTGCTGTTTAGTGCTGTTTCTGAACAGTTTCCCTTTTGATTATAACATGTATGCAAAGTGGAAATGCTAACTCACCTAGCATGACAGCATCCACAGCCCCTCCTGCACAGAACTCAATGAGGATCTGCCAGCAAGGAGAAAAGGGAACACAGAGTCAAAGTGTTTTTCAACATTTGCAACACAGGCATAGGTTTATGTAGAACAGTGTGCATCACATTCAAAAGTGTTCATTATTTAGTGGTTAGCAATGAGCTGTGCGCTACAAAATTCATTTCAAACAGAGGTGAGCGCAGGCCATTCATTGTGACCTCTCAAATCTATTGTGAGGGTCTGGAAGGTTCTAGAGCTCAGAGAGAACTGTCTGCTGGCCTCCATGTGTTTAGCCTGCTGGAATACATACAAAACTCAAAAGGCACTAATCATCACGTACCCTAACAACTCACTTGGCTAGGTAATTTGAGAATGAACCTCCACCCAGCCTGCGTGAATGAAACACTCTGAGCCCTTAAAGGCATTTAGGAGCTTTCAGTATCGCTGTTGACGAAAGAGGATTGGCCCAGTTGGGGCCACATTGTGGAAAAGGTTTCACACAGCTGCTAGGTAGCTACAATAGCTAGCTACATTGCCAGACCATAGGCCTGTAAATAGGATTAAAGTTTCTATGGAGACAGGGGTGAGTATGATTATGGCAGTAGGTAAAGCGAAGCACCTGGAAGCAGAGTGTCTTTATTAAGCTTAGACACAAGGTTGTCACACGAGAGGGAAGAGGAAGTAAAGCCGCAATTTTGTAACCGTAGAGAAACTAATTGTGGTTGATACGTTGGTTAAGAACCTAGCTTTTGTTACAAGGTCAGCCTGCATTTTAAATGGAAAGTGACAAAAGACTAACTAACTTTTCACCCAGGTTCAATGGCATTCCATTATTCAGTTGAGCTTTTCAAGACTGTTCTACTTACGACAACAAAGCCCTTACATGACATACAATGCCTCAAGTCTCAGAACAGTCTTGGCTATTCAACACGCACACCATTCTGTGTTTCTCTGGAGGCGTGCTGTTGTTTTAGTGGCTCTGCTGTCGTACAATGGCCCCCACAGTGGTTTTTCAGAGTGGCAGCAAGCAGAGAGGAACCACGGGCCAGGGCTGTGGCTTCCTCTCCCACTTGTTTATTTGACACACACAAATACATGGAGAAGTATGCACCCACATATTTTCTAATTCATTAATGTGGCACAGAGGAAGGATGTGAGACTGTATATGATCTCACCTACATGTTTAAAAGCCTAAAGGGTAAGATATCAGCAACATCACAGCCTACAAACCTAGAAACTGTTGCTGTGCGCAACTGAAATTGTTGCCTAACACAGCAAAAGGGAAGCAAAGGTCAACGGGCGGCACAATTTAGCATGTAGTTATAAAGTGAGTCACCTTCCGACCCTCCTGGTATAATGTGGAATAAAGCCTTTCATCTCCAGGAGGAAATGTCCTGGACACTCTCTCCTCTTTGCACAAACAGGTGCTACACAGGCCAGGATAAAAATCAGCAGACAGCCTCCATCAGGCCACGGCCATTGTTCAGAGAACAATGGCGAGGAAAAGGGGCAGAGCGCTCCTCAATGAAATGCACTGAAATTAAATACTCAGGTAATCATGGGAGTTTACAATGACCTGACTGTCTTCTTAGGTGCTTGTGTGTTGACTCACACGAGTCAAGGCATGGTACTTCTGATCTTGTACCATGGCTTGACTCATGTGCACATACCCTGTTTCTAAATCTGTCCTTCATCTATGTATTTTATCAGTTTTTGGGAGTATGATTTTTTTAAAAGACATTTCAGGCTTTGGCATCCAGTGGAAAGATGTTGCGAGTGTGTTATTTGCATAGCATGGTTAGATATTCTATAGTGTGTGTGAATGATGGAAAAGAGGAAAGAGAAAACCCCTGAATTGCTGTCTGGAGTAACCTGTAATCTACTTCAGCCACCGAGTTCCTCAAACACACTGATTATTTATTCATGAACACTTCCCTCGCATTTAGGCCTTGGGTATAATCCATATCCACTGACACAGGTTTGCTCCAGGGCCAAGGTCAAAGGCACTACATCTACACAATTAATTAGTATTAACCGGAGCCCAACACAGATGCTCCAGTGGTGTGAAATACACCTAAAATTCACACTTTGTGTTGCAAGGAATAGACTAACTTGTGGTAGTTTTCAAGAGATAAAAGATGACCAAATATACATGTTTTTTGTTTGAAATAAGCAGCTGCAGTAAAAAAAAAACAAAGCCATTTAAATTAGCTCATATCAAAAGTGGATACATTATAAACTGGTATGATGATTAACAGCTCTAAATAAAAGCTGCTTGTTTCTGCTGCTCGTGTGAACTCTGGCCTCAGTTTTTGATAAGAATACTACAGTAGGAAAAGAACTTGACTTCCGTGATTTTATAGAGCAGATTTACAGTGGGGGGAAATGTACTTCTACTACCACATTCACTCTTGGTTTCTCTAAGTTTTAGGCTGCACTGCTAAAAACATTTATTGGACACTCCATCATAATATCATGATTGATCTAATTTGTGTTTCAGGAGGAAGCTCTGCTAATTCAAACTGCTGTATTAGGTCCATATTTCCCCCTGCTTGGGTGGTGTAATATGGAGGAAATGCTAATGACACTGTCACTCCAGAGAGCCCCTCCCTCTACTCACCCAGAGTTTGCTCTCATAATAGAAAGCGTCGAGCAGTTTGACAATGTTTTGGTGGTCGCAGGAGGCCAGGATGTCAATCTCCACCATGTAGTCCTCCAACTCCTCCTCGGTCTTTGTGTCAATAACTTTGGCTGCAGCTAGGATGCCCGTCTGTTTGTTTTGAGCCTGTAGGATGAGAATGTAAATTAAACATTTGTATGGCCAAAGGACTCACTTGTGCATTTATTCAGTTCACAGTCTAAAGTCTTGCTTGTCTTGTACTCTGATCTAGTTCAAAAAATGTCTGTTTGTTCCCCTTTTAACTGCTCTAGATGAATCTTAAAGACTCATAGAAGGCCAAACCTGGTTTATGTTGGACTTTAAGTTGTCTTGACCTGCAATGAACACCTCACACAGCCATTAAGAGGATCTAAAAACAACAAATAAACCCTCCCTAAGTCAGCAGAACATGAGACATGTCTTGCTAAAGTGGAAATTTCTCCTGTTTGTTTTGGCTTCTCTGCAGGCAGGATGTGCTCAATGAAGTCGCCACTGCGATATGGGATGCAGCCACTTCCTGGTGACCTGCCCGTGTTCCGCGGTCAGCCATACACAGCATTTAAAAAAATATATAAACCCCCATAATCTACTCCTTACTCAGTACTAAAGCAGACAGCTTGTATTTCACAATGAATCAATACAGCGTGGACTGTTCCATTGATGCATCAGTGCAGTGGGGCATCACAACTTGTATGGCCCAAAGCCCAGGCATTAGAGCTGCAATGATCAGTCGATTAATCCAGTGGTTCACAACCTTTTGGGTCTAAGGTACTCACTTTTTCAACCATTTAGCCATTACTTTTAGCTAACTATTTCAACTGTTTATCCATTACTTTTAGCTAACTATTTCAACTGTTTATCCATTACTTTTAGCTAGCTGTTTAGACTTCTAGGCTTGCTTGCTAACTAGTTTTCACTCACTCTTACATAATTGCAGCAGGTAGCATTCAGGTGTTACAGCTGCCATAATATGTGGAGATATTCTTTTAATCAAATCATAATTTCTATATTTTTAAATTAGTTGAGCTATTTCACTATTCATCTATTAATTGAGAAAATAATAGGCAGATTAATCGATAACAGAAATAATCGTTAGATTCAGCCCTACCAGACATATAAACTTAACACTGCAATTTACTTGTTCTAGATCTCCTTCAGCTTGACTCTGGAGTGCCACTGCCAGTAGGATAAACATAAAGTGCTTTCACGGAATAATGATGATTAAAGATCTGTTTTGGTACTTTTTCCCTTTCTTGAACAATAGGTCTATAGTTCACGTGAGCCTTGCTGCTGGAATGCTGGGAAATGGCCATCCTGTGACTAAACCATTGTGCAAGAAGATTAGGCTTAGTTTAAGTATGATACAAAGTAACTCCAGCATGAAATCTTGGTTAAATCCAACTATTTCAACGTGTCCAAAAATAGCATTTGGCAACAAAGAACACAACAGAACATGTAAACTGCGTTCATAAGCCACAGACTTCCTGGTATTAGACTTGGTAGAGCCCTCCTGTGTGATAAAATTTACTGTCACTCATGCAAATGAAGCTTCTGGCTCCAGCTATGCATTTTTAGGGCCAAACCAAACAATGGCACTATTAAAACGATAACAAGGGGGTTGCTTTGACACTGGGTCAGCTTTGTGAAAATGTAAAAGAGGGAGTTATTTGGCTGGTTTGTTGGAGCTTCTAAAAACAGCTAAAGAGCAGATAGGATGTAAACATCATCCACCAGCATCATAAAAGTACATTTTGCTCCTGCTTGGAAATGTACTATCACCAAGATTGGTAAATTCTCAGTTTTGCTTGCCAATGAGACCAGTTGGTGAAGTATGTTGGGTAACTGAGGGGGACCTCAGCAGTCATATTTGACCCCACCTCAGTCTATCACAGGGCAGGTGGAGTATTGGGTTGAAGATGGTGGGTGGGTCAAAGCAATGCAAGACTGAGGTGACACTGTTGGCACGTTGTGTCAGGCTTCAAAAAGAGGATTGTCGGGTACGGAGAGGTTACAGAAGACTCAAGTTTTGGAAAACATAAGTCTGCCACAATAGCAAATACAAGAAAGGCTATCCTCTACAAAGAGCAGCTCTGAATGAGACATTACCTACCTTGAACACTTTTCCAAAGGCTCCATCTCCCAATTCACCGATAATGTCCCATATTTCCTCTGGGTTTTCATCTCTGCGGACGTGTTCATACTGCTTCTTCTTCTTCTCAGATCCCAGTTTAAATATTTTACGGAAATTAAAAAACGACATACTGAATCGTGGGTCATTCAATTACAAAGTTGACAATAGAATTAAACTTTAAAAATGCCAAATTAGTATCGGTTTCCTTGAACAGTTTACTTTAGCATAAGTCTTTGGAGTAATATATGTCTCCCATTAGCTTTAAATAACCGCTTGGTCAACACAGTGTGTAGCTTTCATAATAGTTAGGCTCGACACCTAGCTTAGCCTTTGACACTGTTTTGGCCAGTCCAGGGTCATTGTTCACCCCTAGAATAATAAGTAAAGGTTAACCTAAACGCGTCCTAGCATCTAAAATCCACCTAAACAAGACTTTATTTAAATGTAAAGTAGTACTGGACGCTCGTCGTTGTTCCAACTCCTGACAACCCACTGGCCCGACAACCCTGTGGGGCTTTTTCTCAACCAAACGAAGAGAAAGATGAGTAATGCGTCCTTCCAAATAGTTGTATTCCACGGAATAAATTATTAGTTCCCTTGAGGGTAAAAATGGGTACAGTTAGTCCGTATATTAACAGTGGCTAAAACGGTAAAAACAGTCATCTTTCCCTTGGTCTGGGACGGGTTTAGTAATCTAGCGGATTTAGTGTCTGTGCGCGTTCCCAAATGCGCGCGGCTGCGGTTCTTTCTCTTCGTGCTCCTCGTGTTTGACAGTTGGCGGGATGATTTCAGTCTTCTGCTGCCCTCGTCTGTACCGGAGACTAAACACAACTGTTCTGGGGGATGTATAAACTACTCAGGACGACATTGCAGAATATTTTTTACCAAGAACAATATTAGTCTGCGGCGCAATACTTGTCCGCTGTAGTGTTACTACATCCACCGGCCGCCATCGCCTCAATAAATACTACAGTCAGATTTCTTTGTGTCCCTGAAACGACATGTCCCATACACCATTGCGAAACACGAACGCGCAGCACAGACATTAAGACAGAGGTCTGCATACGGAGCAGAACATCTTAATTGATTAGTGAAGGGTTTTTTTTTCGCATCAACTGAGAAAATTCTTAAGTTGTTTGTTGTTCTTAATTAATGAGTATGATATTTCCCTAAATGAGAAACCAATCATTATACAGTTTTGTTAGTAGGATCAGATGAAAACAAAACTATGTATTCAGAGAAATAAATAAGTTTGCTAATTCAACTAATAATTAACAAACATACATCTGTAGTATTAACTGTTATATGACTCTACCAGCAGACATAAAACAAGTGCAGTACTGATTCTGTTTAAGATTTACAAAATGTTCGCTTCTGTTGATCTTTATTGTCCCACAAGAAGAAGTTCTTTTTGCAGCAAGGGAGCATGGAAACATAAACACAATACAAAAAGACAGCAAGACACTTGAAGACATTCAAAGATTATTTTTTATAACCAGTTTTTCTTCCAGATGTGATGACGATATGATCTGTTGTCGTGTCATTTTTTCTGTATTTGTATTATCAGTGCCATATCATTGGAACAGTCCACTTCTAGACACAGAAAGTAACAATGTTGTACTCTTATATAACATTCAACTGGCTTCCTCAGGCCCAAATATGACAGTAATTACTGTAAGTGAGAGTACTGAGTAAATAGTACAGAGTGGTAAAACCTATAATACTGTAGACAAACCTTCATCTAATAGATTCAGCCTTAATACTGAGAATGCCACATACTGTACAAAAAAGAGTTAGAGGGATTTTGGCTCTTTTAGACCATTAAGATCCAGAGAAGTTGCTGACATGCATCGTCTACGCACCACAATTATACATACTATGTATATAGCACATGGCCTGCTGAGGCTTTGCTGTATGTCCACATATTGTGAAAAACACCCTCAGATTTAGATATGACAGCCATAACGTGTAGAGCAGATACAATTTGCCGTTTAATCCAGAGAGATAGATAGACAGACAGCTAGATAGATAGACAGACAGCTAGATAGATAGACAGACAGCTAGATAGATAGATAGATAGATAGATAGATAGATAGATAGATAGATAGATAGATAGATAGATAGATAGATAGATAGATAGATTATTATTTATGTATTAAATTGTATTTCTGTACTGCTTTGGCAATATAGATTCATGATCTGTCATGCCAATAAAACCTATTTAAATTTGAATTTGTTAGATTCTTAGGCCACTGTGATTCTCATCAACGTTGTCATAGAGTTCTAATCGGTTTTGAACAAAACACTAAAAGAGCAAAACAAGAGACCGACTGATGCTTCTGAGCTCTCTCTGACTATTCTGGTGAGTAACCTGCTTTATCAAATTAACCTGTTTAGTTGACTGATAAATGTCGCCTAAAGGTCTACTGTTAAAACAGTAGGTCTACATTAGAAGTATAAAAAAGTATTATAATAATATAAATAATGTAAAAGTATAAACAGTATTGGTGAAGTATTTTGATAACGCTGTAGCTAGCTAATGTGAGTTTGTTTACTTGTAGCTAACTAGACTGAATGCAAAATGGAGAAAAACGTTGCTGAGGAGGATATCAACACTTCCAGCACCGGAGGCCGTGGTGTCAGAATGAAGATGTGCTGGGAATTCATCATGCAGCACAAGTTTCTGGCTTCAAGTCTGGCAGCTGTCGCCCTGGGTAAGCAACAATTAGAGTAAATTAGAAGTTAACGTTAGTTTACCTACTTTGATGTAGTTAGTCACTAATGCTGACTTTTAACCGTTACATCATTAGACCTGGTTTGTGTAACAGTTAGCTGAACATAGGAAATTGTATTGGCAAACATTATCTGTAGTAGAGGAGAATTCAACTTTTTATTTGTTAGAGGAAAAATTTGTTATTTATTGAATAGTAGAAGAATTACAGTGCTGTTTCATTTGTATAGAATAGGTGGTGGTTATTGATTAGTTGTCAGTTTATAGGTATAAAAATGTTCATAAAGTTTGAACATAGATACTTTTTCATGGGAATAATACCTAAATTGTAATAAACTATATATGCATTTACTGAAGCCAAGTTTTACATTTCAAACAGGTAGAATCTGAATAATACAGTATTTTACATGTCTGACACCATCAGCTCAGCAGTGACATACTGTATGTCTCAAAATGATCCTCACAGACGTCTCAAACAATGCACCTAAACTCACCTGTTATTCCCTGAGGCCAAGTCAACACCTTGAACTCGTTGTCGTGTTCCTCAAACCATTCCTGAACCATTTCTGCAGTGTGGCAGGGCGCATTATCCTGCTGAAAGAGGCCACTGCCATTAGGGAATACCGTTTCCATGAAGGGGTGTACTTGGTCTGCAACAATGTTTAGGTAGGTGGTACGTGTCAAAGTAACATCCACATGAATGGCAGGACCAAGGTTTCCCAGCAGAACATTGCCCAAAGCATCACACTGCCTCCGCCGGCTTGCCTTCTTCCCATAGTGCATCCTGGTGCCATGTCTTCCCCAGGTAAGCGACGCACACGCACCCGGCCATCCACATGATGTAAAAGAAAACGTGATTCATCAGACCAGGCCACCTTCTTCCATTGCTCCGTGGTCCAGTTCTGATGCTCACGTGCCCATTGTAGGCGCTTTCGGTGGTGGACAGGGGTCAGCATGGGCACCCTGACCGGTCTGCAGCTACACAGCCCCATACGCAACAAACTGTGATGCACTGTGTGTTCTGACACCTTTCTATCAGAACCAGCATTAACTTTTTCAGCAGTTTGAGCTACAGTAACTCTTCTGTTGGATTGGACCACACGGGCCAGCCTTCACTCCCCACGCGCATCAATGAGCCTTGGCCGCCCATGACGCTGTCGCTGGTTAACCGGTTTTCCTTCCTTGGACCACTTTTGGTAGGTACTGACCACTGCAGACCGGGAACACCCCACAAGAGCTGCAGTTTTGGAGATGCTCTGACCCAGTCGTCTAGCCATCACAATTTGGCTCTTGTCAAAGTCACTCACATCCTTACGCTTGCCCATTTTTCCTGCTTCCAACACGTCAACTTCAAGGACAAAATGTTCACTTGCTGCCTAATATATCCCCCCCCCACTGACAGGTGCCATTGTAACAAGATAATCAATGTTCTTCACTTCACCTGTCAGTGGTCATAATGTTATGGCTGATCGGTGTATGTGAAAACGCTACAGCATACATGCTGTTTGTGCTTCTTATGTTCAACCCTGGATATTATGTGTTGCAGGGTTAATATTGGTGCTGATGATCCATCCAGGAGTGGATTATACTGTCAAAGAGGCTGACACAGAGGATGAGGAGGCCTTCTCCACTGTCGATGCCTTGTTGGATGTTGTAAGGTGGGAAGAAAGTGTAATATTCTGACATCATTTCTCTGCATATTCACTTCAGCAAGGTTTTTAGGTCAGTCGGTGCAATCTCATCTGAGTAGAGAATTCAAATCACTTATATTCCTTCCTCCATTGATGTTTTTCTTAAGCAGAAACAGTCCTGTATGTCAGGTGTTCTACAAAGCGTCACATCATGTCCTTGATAAGGCTGCATTTCTTGTGTGGTTTGCCAACATTTCCAAGCTTACTGACAGTGTGACTTGTGTGTATTGTTTATAGGAACATGGTCCCACATAACCTGATTCAGGCTTGCTTCCGACAGGTATGTTTTTCATTAAGGCATACTACAGTGTGTACTACTCATGTCCTCTCTTTCCATGTTATATTTATGATGTGAACACTAATGATTATTTTTTATCTTAGTACAAGACCGAGAGGGTGGAGTTCCAGATTGAAGCAGATGAGCAAAACTCTAGCCTGGGGACAGTAAGTATTTTTCCCTTGTCACCATGGAGATTATTTTGTGAAGTTTACATTTGCAGTGATAATCTTTGATACATGAAGTCGCTCTCAGACCGTTATTCTTAATGACTTTCTGGTCTTGTTCCACAAAGCGACTGGTGGGCCATTATGTTGAAGGAACCAACACACTGGGTTTCTTCTGCCTTACTGACTGCGCTGGTCGTCTCGTCCAGGTAAGATGGTGTAACAGTGTAGTATCACAGAATTCATGACCACTGCCTATTTGTACATTCATCATCAGAGCTGCCCAATTTACATTTCTAATTGTTTTCATACAAGAAGTGCACTAACAAAGGATGCATTGTGTTTCTCCAAGATCTGCCACACTGCCACTCACCTTCCACCTTTTGTTTTGACAGCGATTGGTTTACCTGCGAGGGAAGCCTCCATTCTGGTGGTTGTAGAATGGCTCCTGTAAGTTTCATCTGGTGTTCTGAACTAGAAACTGATACAAAATGTCCAACGAGTGGATCACTACAGCTGCTTTTTCTGCTTCTGGACTGGAGTCTGTGTGTAAAGTCCCTCCTGACCTCTATTATCTAGTTTCAAACTAGTGGTTTACTAAATCAGGTTGCACCATTAAAACTTAAGAAATGTCTCAGCAAGTAAAGACTTAAGTAGGGCTGAACGATATGCAAAAAAATCATATTGTGACTATTTTAACAGATATTGCAAGTCAGGATTTTAGTGGGAATGGTCATTTTTGCATTTCATTTTCTAAATTGTTACTATAAATGCCAGGAGACAACAAACAAATATGACGACGGGATTGTTTCATTTCAAATATTAAAAGATTTTTGGTTTACATGATGAAACACCAGATTATGTTGAAAATCAAGCGTTTTTTAAGGAGTATATTCGAATTCAAGCATATTCCTAACCTTGAAAGCATAACAGTTGAAATTAAGCATTTTCCAAACTTTCAAGACTTTGTGTGAACCCTGATAACGGTATGTTGTGACACATTTGACCTTTATCAGCCCTAGACTTAAGCACTGTATAAATCAGTGGCAAGGAAATATCTGTAGCACCGTCCAATCAAAAGCAATCAACTATGTAAAGTGGAAGTCACTGTAGCGTCTGTAACTTAAATGTAGGTGTAACTTTATTTTCTTTGTATATGTATGCATGTGTTTCACAGTTAGTAGTATTCATGCAGTTTGGAAGGAGTGGGAAATTATGTGACATGCTAACCTAACTGATGTTATTTGGTCATTCAGTCTGACGTTATTGGCATAATGTTTTGTAATTTGAGGTATATTGTGTAATTGTTCTAAAATGTAATTCAGAATCTTCACAGTTAAATGCCTATTAAATAGAATTTTGATTATGTGTCAGGTCAGATATGTGGACCATAGTTGATATTACCTCCTTTATTCTTCACACTAACTGGGTCATATATTAGCAAGCTAAAGGAAGTTTTGCCCGTTCAAACAAACAAACAAAGTCAGTGCAAAGCAGCATACAGTTTATCAGTATATATTGTGCCTTTCAGAGACCGCTTCAGCACCGTTATCAATGTCTTGGGAGACTGCATTGGTGTGGCTCTCATTCACCAAGTGTCGCAAAAAGACCGAAAAAAATGGATGAGCAAGGACAGGAAATGACCAGGTACAGGTCTAGATGGTCTCAGTGTTTTTACATTTTCATTTTAACCCAGTACATTTGCAGAAAACGTGGAGTTTTTAACATTTTTCAATCTGATGCAAATGATTATTCCGCTAGTCGCAGAGTGAAGCAGCAGACATCTGCTCCCTGAAAAAAAATCAAATACGCTGATCTAAGTCACATCTACATGTCATTCAGAGATGGGACACACTGTGGCCTTTTTTCCAGTTTGTCCCACACCATTGAAGACCTTGTTGTGCTTTGCCTGGCTATAGGATGCATGACAGTGATGCTCAAGGCCACACCCTAGAAGAGGTCCTGGTCCACATGAGCAGCCGGGACTCTGATGATGCCACCTTCCACGATGTGCCAGAAAACCTACCACCCCAAGACAGTGATGCTGAGGATCACTCTCAGGGCGAGCACTCAGATCATGACCAGGATGTGTAGTATCTGCTGAGAATAATCAAGAAAAGAAGTGTTGAGTGCTGAAAATGTGTTAGTATTTGTAATGATTGGACTTATTTTGATTAACGTTTATTTCATTTTGTGTGTTGTAGTAGTAATGTAGTTGCCTGTGATAGATGTAGTAATGGATCTGATAGATGTGGTTATTGAATTAAATAGAAATTTTAAATAGATGTCATAGATGTAGAATTGAATGGAATGTATATAGTAGATGTAGAATTGAACTGATTTTAATGTATGTAATAGATGTAGTTATTAAATTGAATTGAACTGGATTTACTGGTTAATAAATATATTAAAGAGCTGTCATGTATTTTAATACCTGAGAGGATATGCAATATCTCCATTGAAATAAAGATGGATTTTGATTTCATTCACCACCAAAAATAGTCTTTAAATGACTGTTAAAAGAATAAAGTGTTACGGTGAGCCATCTAGGCAGCGGGGAAAAGGACCCGAATGCAGACAATGGCAGGCTGAATGCAGCAAGATGATTTATTACCAAACTTAGGAAAACTCAGGAAACCATGCGTAGGGAAAAACCAGGAATGGAGAAATGCAGGAGCACAGGAAACCGACAATCCAAACATCATCAACATCAATGACTCGACCAAAGCCACTGGTATATATAAGAGAGACAACGAGGGAACAAGAAACAGGTGAGAGACAAGACACAGGTGAACGACAAGACACAGGTGAACCTAATCAAACTGGTGGGAAACCGAACAAAGACAGGAAGTAAATCACAACCGTGAACAAAGAACAGACCTTCAAAATAAAACAGGAAACAGAGCAAAACACACAGTGTACACAAGTCCTTGGGATCATGACATAAAGTGAGGGAAGTGTCAATCGGAAATTCTTTTAATGCAACTGTAGTATGTGAGTGTCCCCTGTTCAAGCATCTCTCTCTCCCTCATTTCCTGTCGTTTCTCTACTGTCTATAGTAATGGCTAGAATGCCCCCAAAATACAACGGCATTGTTAAATTGTGTGTTATCCTTTACCCCAAAAATTCCCAGCGAAAAAAAACAACATCATACATGTAGTTGTTTTGTGTTACTGAAGCATAATTGACAGAGAGGGAGGCAGAAACTGTTCGGAAGTCCCATAAAATAAAAACAGAGTGGAAAATAACAAAGGAGCAGACTAATAAATATTGTATGATATGGTTGTCAATCTGAAACTCTGAAACTCAATCTGGCTTTGAGTTTAGCCAGTCTCTCACTGTCTTTCTGGCTTTAACTAGTGTCCACTTACTTTTAACATTTTTAAAAGATTTCAAACGCAGTATAAACCAAACACAGCTGGTGTTTGAACTGTTCTATCTTCAACAGTCCAGCAGCTGTCCTTAAACACTGAGCATACAGTGTTTAACAACTCAGCTATACAACTGCTCCAAAATACAACTGTACAGACAGAGCTTTTACTTTGAAATGTTTTTACTGACTTTTTATTTTTAGGAAAAAAATCTGAAACGTGACAACGTGACTGATTTGTTTTGTCACTAACCCAAAATGTTGGGAACCACCGGTTTAATCTTTAACAATCTTTGACCTTTTGTATTGTATTGTAAAATCTTCATGTAAAAACGAACTACAGAGTCAGATACCTGAAAATTGTACTTAAGTAAATGCACTTCATCACTTTCGACCACTGCAGCCACAAACACTGTTACATTCATTTTAGCATCGTCCTTATCTGTATGGAAAGATATTACGAGATAACATTTCTCTGACTTAAAATAAATATCCTTTAAATAAGTTGCAGAAGTGACGACACCCGAAGTCCCGCCCCTCTCATTTTTTCAAAAAACTTTATTGAACATTGATACAACCTTTTTTAAACATAAAAATAATGTATTGCTATTCTACAACTGGAACCTTTCTAACACGTTGTATATTACATGTCCATTACAGAGCAAACAAATAACGTTAAGTGTTTAACGTGCGTTACAACGCGTCACGTGACCAATACTTACGCTCCACTGCAGCTCGCTTACTCTCATGCTAGAGGCTTCTCGTCCATGGATATATATTAAGAACTTATTATAATACATCCATGTGCTTGTCCGACGGAAAAACAAACAAAAAAAGAGGTAGAAATAATCTGCTTTTGCTTTCATGATCAAATGCAGGCAGCTACGATTGATCCAGCGGAAGAGCCCCCATCGATGTTGTGGGGACTGGACCCGATCTTTTCTGCCTTCGCCAGGCTGTATGTCAGAGACATCCTGCAGATGACAGAGTCCACACAGGTGCCAGGTAATAACACCTATAGAAAGTAACACAACTTGTTTCATTTACTGACTGTATCCTTGGTCTTTACATTTGAACCCCCACAAGTAACATAACAGGTCTGCATACGCCCAACAGCTAGCTAACTGAACATTAATAAAAATATGACTAAGCTAACCAACTTATAAGCTAAATGCCATGTTAGCAAGTTAGCTAACTACTTTGTAAGTTCATGGCCAACTTTATTAGACGTTTTTTTTGTTTTTATCTGGCACGTCGAACGTATAACTTATACATGCAGTTTTCTTTCCTTTCATCTACCATTTTCAATCAATATCATCACTGTGTGACTTGTTACAACTTTGAGTGATTAGGTTTAACTTGTCACTTGAAGATCTTTGTACGGTTCATATTTAATAATTGACTCTTTGACTCAGTGACTGATGCCTGTTGTTGACAGTAATAATAACGGATGCTTTGAGATTATTACTTTTGTTCCGTTTCCACCCATGTCTCACAGGTATTTACTTCTACAACTCACATCCAATCTACAAAGTGGATGTACTTGGGACAGTGGTTTACAAGAGAGAAAGAGAAGACTTCTTCTGTTATGGAGGTAATCTTGCCATGTCCCTGTGTGAAACAAAACTATTTAGTTTGCTGATATTTCAGTAAACACTAGCAAGTACAGTGCAGTGTGTGTGTGTATGTATGTATCAGTTATGTATTGATGTAAATAATACAGTAAGTATTTTAGCAATGTTGTAATTGTGAATGCTGTCTTTGGGGGTCTCCCACTATGGCAGTGTCAGCAGAACAGTGAGGTTGTTGCGTGTCATGGATAAAGCATTGAGAAAGTCTCTTGACAATCTGTGACAATGCCCCAGTTTTTTGTTTACATTTCACAAACTGACACACACTCTCCTGTTGTATAAAGGCCTAAAAATAACACATCTTTATCTAATTCTGAGTATCTTTCCTTCTGTTCACAGTGGATGATGGTACTGGCGTTATAAACTGCCTATGCTGGAAAAATGACCTGTTTAAAGAGGAGGAGGATGCTACTAAATGTGGGTTTGCATGGTTTTAAGCTCTGGTATTGGCTCTTTTCTTCATCCCACATCCTTGTATTCAGTTAAAGCAGCATTCACTGATTTGTTGTTGTTGTTGTGGGCAGTGTAACAAGCTGAAAACACATCTGACAAGTCCAACATTCACTCTCCTCTTAGCTTTGTTTTGGTCCCAACTAACTTTTGTACCGGGCGGGTAGCATACGGTGAGTTTAGCAGAGCACCTTCACTGAAAACGAGGTTGATGAGAGCAGAGTTTGCAGGCCAGAAAACCAGAACAATGAGCTAAAAGAGGCTAAAAAGCTCTGTACAGCGGAGGAGAACGGCAAAGTGACGGTAATTCATCACTACAAGCGGCCCATTTCACATTACACATAGTCACTTGATCCATTGTTTATGTGAAGGTATTGATCAATGCAGCTTTAAAGTCTAGCATCTTTATGTATTATTTTAACTATTTTCAAAGGTGCTTTATTATATATTTATTTATTTATTACCATAAATCACTGTGTAATATCCCATAATAATTTGTGATCTCCAGCAGGGGGAAAACACAGTGATGGAGCTCAGGAAGGCTTCGACCCAGTCGCTGAGCTGAAGAAGCTGAGACAGGCCCAGCAGAGCCGCTGCCGCCTGGAGATTGGAGAGCTGCTCCGAGTCAGAGGACCGGTGAAGACCTCGAGGCAACAGAGAGAAATCATGGCCTCCACCTACTGTGAGTGCACAGCGCTGTCCTCTGCAGGCCACAGTGGCAGTTTGATATTGAAATTCACCATCCACTTCTACTAATTTACCAACCAGCCACATGTTTTAAATATTAGAATAAGACAACAAATGTCAAAAGAATGTCAACATTTAACCAATGGTTCATTAGAAACTACAAATGCTCAAACAAGAACATGTGTTAGCTCACACAATCCCCTACCCACACACGCTTGGAGTGCTTAGCAAGGACATTCTAGCACTGCAGTCTCGTTATGTGATGGCTTATGTGATGTGTCTTCTCACACACACACATACACAACCACACACAGCGCATATTTTATTTGATAGTACACGCCATCTATATGCTGCGCCCATTCATCATGTCTGTGTGTGTTCCCAGATAAAGTGAACGACCCGGTGATGGCGGTCCAGATAGCGTGGATGATGGAGGTTCCTCAGCTCTACAGACAGTGCTATGACAAACCACTCCAGCTGCAACCTAATGCAATGGGGTACAAACATCCATCCCTTCCCACAGTCACTGTACATTACAACACTGTAGCCTGTTCAGGGATTCATATAGGTCTGGTGTTGTGCTCACTGACGGCTACTTCCACTGGTTGGAGAAACAGTCGACCAATCAGAGATTTGTGGGGGAAATTAAGAATGGTTGTGTCATCTTCCTTTGTAGCTAGCTAGCTACCTAGCTAAAACCATGAGAAATAGCAACAGAAAAATGACCACCAAAGTGACAACAAGCGGATTATGAGATCGGCGTAGCGGAGCAGGTTGTTACCACAGTTTCCGTGTCAACGACATCAGCAGAACGGATACATAACTTGCTACTGACTGGTTCTAACACGTTGTATATTACATGTCCATTACAGAGCGAACAAATAAATAACAAATAATGTTAAGTGTTTAACGGGCGTTAACAACGCGTCACGTGACCAATACTTACACTCCACTGCAGCTAGCTTACTCTCATGCTAGAGACTGCTTGTCAGACGGAAAAACAAAACAAACAAAGAGGTAGAAATAATCTGCTTTTGCTTACATGATGAAATGCAGGCAGCAATGACTGATCCAGCGGAAGAGACCCCATCGATGTTGTGGGGACTGGACCCGATCTTTTCTGCCTTCGCCAGGCTGTATGTCAGAGACATCCTGCAGATGATAGAGTCATAGTTTTCAGGTTGAATGAATGAAGGGGAAGAAAAGGGCAATTCATTCAGTTCATTCAGGCTAGCAGCTACGTGTGTCAAGACGGCGTGAGTTTTTGTGGGCTTACATATAAAACTAGTTGAAGTCGCCCTTTAAAGTTTCACTGTCTTTGTTTCTACTACAAGATGTAGCCTCCACCTATCAACAGAAGGTAGGAGCTATTAAAAAGTATTAAATATCACAAAAATACATTGTACAGGGTTCTCACGGTCATGAAATTCCTGGAAAAGTTATGAAATTAGAGTTTTCCAGACCTGGAAATGGTGGAGTGGAGTGTTTTGAAAAAGTTTTGAATATACAGTGTTTTGGCTGTTGTTTAAAATAGGTTGATAAAAATCCCGAAACATGTCAAAAGTTACGCAAAATACGTTTGAAATACGAAATACGTACGATGTAGGCTCTGCACCAAAACGTTTGACGTTGGCAACATGGGCGAAGCGGCTCTGGTCAGCGATCAGTCAAGTCGTGTAAATGCAGGACCGCAAACAGATCTGCCAGGCCGAGCATATCTGGTACCTACACTGGATTTGGAACGGGGGCAGGTGAAAACCTGGCATGTAGGAAATGAACTTTTAGATAGGCAAAGCAACAAAAAAAACCTAATTTAAAACTTCTATGCTATGCGTTTAAATTGATAAATGCGGCAAATGCTGACATTCACTTAAGCCAATACAAAATTAGTGAAAATTAAAGAATATGGGTGCCATATTAATATTAATAATATTCTGTGCTACATTTTTGCTACAATGTCTCTCATAGGGCATAGCACACTGGAGTAAAGCCTCATTATTGCGCCCTATGATCGCTGTATAGGCCTACCTATTTTAAACTACTTAAATAAAGTCCTGGAAATGGGGTAAAATATTATGGAATTGTTATGGAAAAGTTTTGAAAATTCATTGGTAAAAATGTGTGGGAACCCTGATTGTAGTAAAGTATGTATGTATGTAGATATACAGTTTTTATCTTAAAATGGAACAACAATGAAAGCGGGCTCTAATTTTCATCAACTGTCACAGTTGAGCCTGACTCAGTGATTATCAATTACAGCATTTCTAAATATATATTTAAGCATTAGTATAAACTGTATCAAGGCCAGATCTTTGTCTGTTTTTCAGTGACTCAGCCATCAGTTCCCTCAGCAAGGCAACGAATATCATCAAGGATTTCTTGAAGCAGAAGTCGGTGACCAGGTTCAGACCCTATGATGTTCAGGACCTCTTGCAGCCTCTGATCTCAGGCCAGCCTCAAACAGCATCTGCAGACCAGGTATGCCAGAATAATAATATGGGAGCCACTTCTTTTTGAAGATGTGTGGTGGTGGGATGAAACAAAAATCAAACAACAGACGTTATTTGGAGTGTCCTCCTCAGGTGAGAATGATGAATGGAACGAAGAAATACGGGATTTGATTTCTAGCATAGAAGCTAATTTGTATTGTTTAGAATGATTAAACTATTAAAGCTGCTGACAATGCAACTTGCACTTCCTGACACATTTTGGTTTTCCTTATTCCCACAAAACTCGACAATATGTCATCACACTGAGATATTTCCACGTAGCAGTGCAATTTGACTTCTAAAACTGAAACAAATTGACTGTAAACACTGTTGTATAGAGTGCTGCAGGGATGACGTATTTTGTAGGCCAACCCAGAAGTTAGCATCGCCCTGGTTCCCTGCACAAAAAGCCAGTGGGATTATTCCATTGGATTTTGGATTATTGCAGAAAATAAGCTCTGTGGTGAACAAAAGTTTATGATACTTACACGTTTTGTTCAGCAAGATAATCTTCACAAATGAACACCACTTTTAGGATTTTTGAAGCGTGAATGCAAACACCCGAAGTAAAAAACGTTAAAAACGTTAGGCTATAAACCAACTACACCACGGTCATATGACTTCAACATCACCACCACTAAGCTTCCAACTTGTAATTTGATTTCACACACTTACCTCTTCTACAAAAGCCTTTGGGAAAGTTTGAGTTAGAATAGAGCGCAAGTATAAACCCAACGAGGCTGTAAAGGAGGACGAGTGAGTAGATGAGTTTCTGTGTTCGGCGTGATGACGTTTAATGTCCCCGACAACCTCTGTAGTCTCATTTAGCTGCTTGTTAGCAACCGCCTTTTTAAAGACACATAAAAGCTTCAAAATTCACCAGTGGGGTATTTACTGATGTATTTTATGAGGTAGAACAAAATGTGAAAATCTCTTAAGCTTGTGTTAACCACAGATCTTATTTCAGGCGTCTAACCAAAAACCCATTCAAGAAACCCACTGACTTCCAGACGAGGGAACTGGAAGTGCAAACATGCTAACTCATTTCCACGTTTCAGGACTCATTCCTGCAGCACTCTATTATTATGCTTCCCTGTTGCTGTCAAGGAGCCTGTGGCGGGTCCGTCTGCATGCCAGCAGCTACGCCAGCTTCTGAAGGAGGCCCTGCAAATTTTACAGGACGAGGGTACTGTGTACCGCAAGGTCAAATCCCAAGATGAAGTCTATCACGTAAGAAATCTTAAATGAGTTCTTCCCACTTCAGCAGGTTATTAGTGTGAGGATTCATTATGGACATGTGTCTGTTTGATGCTGTTGTCCCTCACCAGGTGACTGCACACGACACAGATCTACTCATAGCCGTCAAAGACGTTATCAGAGAGGACTCAAAGAGAGAAAAGTGTAAGTAGACTTAATATTTGCTCTTAATTAAAGCTGGCGTGCGGAACTTTTGTCTCCCCCTTCTGGCAGTGAGAGTAATTACACAAACACTGTTGATGTGCTCATGACATATGCTTACAGGGGAGCTCGCTCAAATTTCCACAGTTCCAAGACAATAATCCATTATTTAGGTAGAGTAAATGTAAAAGCTACAAATATTTTACAAAGACCCACCTGTCCAAGAGCGGTAACTCCACATCCTGTCTGCCCTCAGTCCCTGCTCTTCTTTCAGCCTCTCCAACGAGGAAAAGCTACACCAATGCCAACGCTGAGTTTCTTTTTCATCTGGAGCATCAGAAACTTTTCTTGGAGCTTCTTTCCTCCATACTCCTAGTTGCTGTAGCTACTCTGTCGCTACAGTTGCTCCCCTCAGCTCTGGCAAACCAGAGCCATGTAGAGAGAACTATCTGCAGTCAATGTGAATCATGTGACCATCAAGCATTTTGAACTCCTGTTGACGCGACCCTCTCTCTACATGGCTCTGGCTGTGTCCGAAATCATTCACCCATTCACTACTCCCTACTCACTATCTAGGGAGTTTTATGTAGAGGACTATACAGTGAGCTCATCTGCAAAATGAAAAAACGTTTTCGCTGCTTTCTCTCCTCTCGTCCGTCTGAAATTTTTCTTTCAGCGCAATGCATGATGGTATATAGTACTTTGTTAGTGACCATCAGTTGTACACTACTTTTCACGATGCATTGTGGGATACTTTGAGTCCACTATATAGGGTATAATAATTCTCACTATACATTCGGACAGCACTATAAAATGGCAAACTCATTATATAGTGGACTATGTAGTGCGTAGTGAATGATTTTGGACACAACCTCTGGTTTTTATACCAGTGGTCCAGTGCGGGAATGTTGCCACACACCAGATTTAAAAACTGCGAAATACAGAGATTTACCCGGCGGTGATAGGCTTCATCAGCACTGTGTGATTAGCAAGAATGAAAGCTTTTTTACCTGCCTGTCAAAGTTTAAAGAACAATCACACCTGCTGTATGTTAGGGTTAGGTGTATTTAGGCCGTTTCATCAATACTAGAAATTCTAACTGTAGCAACTAACTCACTATCACTATCCTCATTCATATTTTAAGATGCTACAAATTATGTCCAGCTACAAAAAAAGTCTGAAAAGCTGGTAGTTAGAGTGGAAGTACAGAGAGTCGTTTCTATGGAAACGATACACCGTCTCGTCTAGTCGCATTGGTGTAAACTGGCAGAACGTTGCAGACCGGCGCATTGCAAGTAGTTGCAAGTTTCAACTCGTCTCGTCAAGATTCTTTGGTCTTTATTTTGTAAAAACTAAATAAATACAATAAAAATGCAAAGTAACTTATCCCTCTTTCCGAGTGTTATTTTCAAGTCGCCATATTTTCCTGGCCTTTGTGTTGACGGTTGTTTCCTCCCATGCCTGCAGATGCAGAGAAGGGTTGCCACATCCTGCACATCCTGTCTGCTGTCAGGCAGCGCTACAGCCTCAACTTGAGCAAAGCAGCATTGGAGCTGGTCCTCAAATCACTGGAGTGCAACAGTGACATCGTCAGCACCAGCGACAGCCATTACACTGTGTTCTAACTCGAGCACAGTGGGCTCGGGAACCCAGTATTACTGCATATATTATGTGTAGCATGGCCTATTGCTCCAAAATGTGAGCGCCCAGTACATTTAAGTAAATCATGCCATTTGTATTCCTTTGTTCATCATGACTATTGTCAAGTGTGGCACTTTCCAACATTAGCTGAACTCCATATTTCTTGTTGTATTTTAAGTTACTACTGCATGTTAGTGCGTTAAGGTTAAATATTAAATTTAATATACATTTGAAAGCCATGCTTAAGAAAATGGACATCTGGGAAGCTTTCAGGACTGCTGTCCACTGTTGTACATATTTGTGATAGTTTGGTACATTTTGAAATAAATAAGCAAGACCAGGCAGCAGAAGACAAGGCTCATGCATTGCTGGATTAACCTGCCTGGGGGCCTTGGGGCAAAAAATTAGCTCCTGGGTCCTCATTAAGCCCCATTTCTCTGACTCTCTGTCCAATGTGTACAGCTTTCTATAAAGAAAATCTTAATATCGTGTCTTAAGACAGTTCAACAGAAAATATGCCACAAAGCCAGCAGTATCCATGACATATCCCCCTTGTCCTCTTATTCAACCCTAAACAACGTCCATTTCATCTTTATCAAACTGATGCCCCACTCACAAAGAAAAACTACCATAAGATAAACATGAAAGAAAAATAGTGTTAAATAATAATACTAGTAGTTGTTATTCTTACCATCTCTGACTGTCCCAATCATTAAATAAGCAGTTACAAGCACCAATATGCACCAATATGTTATATCTTCATGTTACTCATGCCGACTGTGCCACATCATGCATCCCCGGCTGAGGCTGAGATCCTGACTTTGACATGAAATCAGAATAACGTTTATTGCTAAGTAGGTTTGGTATATAGGTGCATAACAATAAACAGTAAGAAGAAAATATAAAGAAAGATAAAACAAGCACTGTATGTCAAGAAGCATAAATAGAAAATAAGATATGAAAAATCATAAAATATAATACAAAATTTACAATCGGATTCATTTTATAATGAAAGACTACAGTTTTGTGCATGGATGTGCAAAACTTCACAGTATGAAGTTCAAAGGATATTTGCAATGTGCAAGATAGTAGTCCAGAAGCTGTGCATTAGGGTTGTTTTCTCAGAGTGTAGACTGCTCCCTGCAGAGCTAGAGAAAAATGATGCAGCTGTTTGCACAGGTTGAGTAGCACTCCCTATGATGAGTAAACTAAACTTCATATTTCATTAAATAGCTACAAATGAATTGCCTCACACTGAACCCAGGGCCTTTGGGGCCCCTGCTGATCTGGGGCAGTTGCCCACATTACCTAGTTGATAATCCATCCTTGCATATTCAATTGCATTACCACAAAGCAGTTGACACGCTGTAAGCCTGGAGCTTTCAGGGCCCCTGGAGCCCTGGGGCCCTTGCCCAGCTGGAATTCTATCCTTGGGCTCATGGTAATAGTAAAGTCATTAGAATAAAAGGAGGTTTTACATAAATTATGTAAAAGATGATACTGATCTGGTCTCAGTAATGCTCTGAAAACACTTTAATACAAACCTTTATGCATCTTAGCTGTCTCATTTTTATGAACTAAATTAAAAAAAGGAAAAAGTCTAGCCTCTAAATGGGCTTCTTTACCATCTTGCTTATGTTGCTGTGTGCACAGGGGGGCAGTGTTTGGTCGTTAATTGGCTCTTTCATGTAGAGCAGGCTGCTGCTGATTGGTCGCCTGTGAAACATCTGTATCCATAGTTCCAGTTGCTCGTGTCTCCGGCCAGAAAGCTCCCCCCGGCTCAGAGGCGGGAGAGTGTTAACAAACTGGTTAGAGCTTCATTATCACGCTGCCCTCTATTGTACAGAACGGCAAGAACATTTCAATTAATAACACAGTTTGTGTCGAATCCAGGCCTACATATCGTGCCATTATATTTCTAACATATTATTTCACATTCTTTTAAGCGAGGAGGAAAAGTTATGGGGCCCCGAAGGAAGACAAATGAATGAGTGACATCGGCTGGTTACAAACGCAGCTTCAGTCACGCAACAGCACGTTTCTTGTCGAGGAAGGAAGGCACAGCCAAATATTTTTTTTTTCTTGAGTGCTTTATTCCAAGTAGCCCAGAGGACGTGCGTGAAGCCCATCCCACTCCGTTCCCTAAATTCACTGCGCCTGCTGGAGCCGTTTGGCGCTGGATTTGCCGGCTCCCTTGCATTCAGCCGGCCCCTGTAACCTCCAGGTATGCTGATGCCCCCTTTGTAGGCATCGCGGCAGACACAAAGGAACTCGCTTCACTTTTTTTCTATTTTTAAGGTGACCGACTTCATCGGCGCTCCGTCCGCCGCTGGCCAGGCTGTGTGGCTGTAGGCAACGTGAACACCGCTCTCTGCTCGGATATTCGGCTGTGTGTATTTCACCGAGAGCGACCTGCACAGGCTTAAATGGACTATTGATAAGTTTCTAATCAGATTGATGATCGTTGCGTCGACGGAGGAGGGAAGTCTGAGCTGCTCTCTTAATGGACCGCTGAATTGTCAAATGACACAGCGATGAATGTTGTGATTGCTCTCCCGTGATACAATATAGCTTATCTGGAGCCGCAGCAGCTGCCCGCCTGTCGCTTTTATGCATAGCCTTTGCAGGGTCAAGATGCAGTTTCGGACTGTGCTGGACGTGAAAGTCGTGGACGTGGAGAAGCGGCGCAATCCGTCTAAACACTACGTGAGTTGTCCGCCTGCCTCACCTTCATCCATGTCACCTTAAACCCACCTTGTCCCATTCAGATGTGTCAGCGGCGTGTCTCTCTCTGGCCTGTTCACAGTCTCAGCATGACACCTAAACGCTGCATTTAGTCCACTAAATGTAGCCTAGCTGCTATGTGAAAACCACAGCTAAGCTAAGCTCAGTGTTCAGCAAGATTACCTGGTTATACATAATTAACAATTCCAAACCATTAGTAGCTAACTCCCCACAGTATTTCAACAGACATAGTTCATCATCACAAGTGAGCTGTCATAACTGTGTACTGTCAAATAAGCAGCCTGGTTGGGCACCATCAGCACTGTAACCTGGTAATGCAGGTTATTCAACTTTCAAGATTCAGCAGTGAAGATGACCATGACTTTCTGACACTCTGTTGGTTCTTCAGTCAGTGATGTTTGGAGTCTAATCTTTGGTGCATGATACAGTATGTGGCTAGTTTACATGCATTTAGGTGTTTAGGGTGGCTCAAATAGCTACTTGAGGAATTTCATTATTCTCACCAAATAATTAAGTTCATATTTTTCATTGAGTTGTGTGCAAGGTGGAAGCAAAACTTCCACAGCCAGACAGACACCAAGTTTCAGCCTCACAGTGTTTCTTTATTGAAGAACATTTCATTTAAGAATTAAAGTAATAATCAAATTAGAGTATATTTTAAATTTTCACAGACTCAAATAACAACAAAACATTATCCAAATGTATTCTATCATCATCACTGATCATTTGTCAGACCTGACCAAGATGAGCCTGTCTGTGAGATGACTGAATCCTGAAATGATTCTGACACAAAAAAACCCTAAATTATCTGGTAACCAGTTGACAAAATAATCTCACCACAAAGTCCATATAGTTGCTGTTCTGGACCTTTTGATCATGTTACATGATCTTCATCAGCAGATGGAGTTTGCCCACTTGCCACACAACACATGTTCAAATTCCATTTTTTTCCTCAGCACTTTAAGGGCTCCTTGTTTGTATTGGCTTAAAAATTGAGATTGAAAATTCACCCTTAACCTTGGAAACAGCAGTTGACAAAACAATCTCACCACAGGGTCCATTTAGTAGATGTTCAGATTTTCATCTTGTGTCATCAATCATTTTGTAAGAATGTAAGTCACTTTATTCTCCACTAAACAAACCTCACAACAGGCTTCAGTGATTCTTATTACCTTCCTGATCCCTGCCTTCTGTGGCCTTCTTCGTCAATACCACACTTGTTATAAGTGAAAGTCTGTGTTGGGGCTGTGCACTTCATGGCACCAGTTCAGACCCTACTTGGGGCTCATAAACAAATCATAACAAATGACTTGCTCGTATGCAATTACAGTCCTGCCGACCCTTGGGCCTAATGATATATGGACACAATTAGTATACTTATTCTCCTTTGAAAGGAGGAGTTCATAGGACTCTTGCCATATGTGCCCCTTTATCAGACACACTATACCTGTTTTATAAGATATGGAAATATGGTACGAATATTAGACATGTCATAGATTTTCTCATCCAGAACAAAACTGCACCTGTGAACTTGACTTCATAGATAATAGCATCCTAAACACTGTACTGTACTATATATATTTTAACATGGGGTGGCCTAAATTCTGACACTGTTGAAGCATCACTGTACAGAGCCCCAGGGCAAAAATGAGCTGTGGGCCCCCGGTTGACAACCCCAAATCCCCTTCCTTCCATTCTCTGGGTATTGTGTGTGTACTCTGTTGCCTTCAAGTACCCATCAAGTACAGTGCACACAGCAGACTCCACATGGCAGCTTAATTATGGAGGGCCTGGAGCTCTTGAAACCAACCAGTACTCCCATACTGGAGTACTACCTGCCTCCAGGTTTGCTGTGTGCCAATTAGTTTGTGTTTTTTTGATACTACAAGACTACAAACTTATTTACGCCCCATGTAAGCACGATATAAACTGAAATAATAATAGTCTTTAAACTAGATTTTGACATGGCTTCAAGATTAGGTAATGATGCCTCAAGGCACTTCAGTTTATATTCCCAAACAAACTTGTGTATTCAAATTACAACAAACTAAACATGTAGTTTGGTACAAGAGGCCCTGATTGGCTTTGGGCCCTGTGGAAGATGTCAACCTTGCCTGATTGGTGATTCAACCTTGTAGATGACTTAGTATAAAGTGGCTTCAAAAGTGATTAAAGGGTCAGTTAGTTAAGCTTTATTAACTCAGGAAGTCTCATGACCAAGATCTTTGAGAGATCAGAGAACAAATTACATACATACAATATCACTATGAGAAAATCACACAAAGGAGCTGTCACACACACAGAAACATAAATTAATATAATACGAAATATTATTAAAAATATCAGTAAGGAACACTTTAAAGTGCCTCAGAGGAATGAGTGTCTAACTTGGTATGAGGTACCTTTAAAGCTAACCTAGCCTAAGATCTGGTGTCACGGTTGGTCACTTTGAACTCAACTAAGAATGCCAAATAGTTCAACAGCTTATAGCATGGCCTTATAAATGAAAACACAAGTATGCTGATGGCTTCTGGATGTCACAGACGACCATCTGACTTTTTTATATGAAAAAGTTCACCCAAATTTTAAAACAACATATTTTTCCTCTAGTTTATACTTTTGGTTTAATTTGTCCAGGTTTTGAGATATCCGTGTCTGAGGTTTTTGCCTCCAAACCAGTAGAATAGTGTGAATGGAATTTTGGAGTGTTCACAACAGGGAAAAAATTACATTTAAATAAGTTTAACAGCAACAACAATCTTTAATACCATGTAGCTCTGGCTCCTTTGTTGAATACACTTCTTGTAAGTTGCTTTGGACAAAAGCTTCTGCCAAATAAATGTAAATAATAATATAATATATCTCTTTCCATAAACAATCTTGGTTTTGCTTGATAATCCCTTAATATGAGTTAACAGTTTTCATTGGAGCTACTTCTACCAAAGAAATAGTCCCTATGAGAATTTCTCAAAGCATGTTCAGTGGATTATCCAGACTAGCCAGGACATTGTTTGAGGAAAGACACATTGCCGTTGAAGTGACACCTGTCTTTGTATAATGATTAAAGAAATAGTTTGAAATTTTGGGAAATACAATTTGCTTTCATGTGGAGATGAGAAGATTGACACAGCTTAAGTATGGAGGTGGTTAGCTTACTTAACATTAAAGGAGGAAGCAGGGGCAAACAGCTAGCCTGGCTTGGTCCAGTGTTCAGAAATATGCCTATCAGCACCTCTAAAGCTCATTAATTAACATGGTGTATCTTGTTGGTTTAATTTGTACACAAACAGAAGGTAAAAATGTAAAATTATGGTTTTTGTCATTTGGACAGAGCCAAGCTAGTTGTTTCCCGCTGCCTCCAGTTTTTATTAGCCTGACATCGCCAGACCAATTTGCAAATGCGAATTAGTCAGTTCATTTTCAATTACGGGGAGTTATCAACGGGCGCGGACCAAAATGCCTCTGGACGCAATTGGATAGACCTACAACCAATCACAGCAACAAAACGTGTGAAGTAGCGCTGAGCGAATCCTGCAGGAAGTACGGTAAACACATCTTTCTTATCAACAAAAGTGCAGTTGTTTGTTGTTGATTGTCTTCTAGAGAAAATATACCATCCAGTTTGTTTAATGCTGACACGATGGCGGATTCAGAACGTTCCACATCAGCGGCAGCCATCTTGGTTGTTTATGAAAATGTCTGAACGGCACTCCTTTGTACAGTCATCGTATCAAACCCGCCCCATATTAGATAAAAGGTTGTGATTGGCCCGACCCGGGCCAGGTGGGCTGGAAACCTGTCTGAATGGGAGGGGGACCAGACGCATCTGCCAGAGCAAATAAAACATGAGCTCGCAGATTCGTCTGGTTCCCAGGCTAGTTTTTATGGTAGTTAGCATAAAAATTAAGCTAATCACATCCTGCCTCTAGCTCCATACTTAACACACAGACATAAGAATGGTATCAATCTTCTCATCTCACTCTCAGCAAAATGTTAAGCTATTCTTTAAAAACACTCACACACACATTGAAAACAAATAATTGTGCTTAGCAGGCTAATGTGACAAATTACACTCACAGGCAGAATTCTCCAGTGCTTAGAGACAGTGAATTAATAGTCCGCTGTTATGATATATACAGTAATATGTTTTTAATTCAACTTGGTGCACTGTTATTGCTTCCACAGAGTAGTTTAGTAGTGAAACATGAACTTCCCAAAATCAGTCCAACTCTATAGGTAGGCTTGTTGAGTAGAAGCCAGGCTACTATATGTACAGTATAAGTGTAACAGGAGCTTCTCAGAGCTGAGCTGAGCTGTACTGTGTTTTGGGCTCTTCTGTCTCAGTGGGCCAGTCTGTGGCCTAGTTTCTCTAGCTACCCTGTCTCATGAGACAAGGCTAGTCACTGTGAGAAGAAAAAAGAGGGAAGAGGAAGGGAGAGAGAGGAGGAGGAGGAGGAGAGAAAATGAGAGAGAGACACAATCTGTGGCACCCATTGAATCTCATTTGTAATGTTTGTGAAACCAGCTGGAAATGCTTATCTTGTGAGCGGAGGGGGAATGAGACTCAGGGCTCTCTCAAAGGGAAGTGCTTGTCGGACTGTAGGGAAAGCTGGACCGCTGAGTCGCAAACACATTCACATACACATGCTCCTGTGAACGGTTTGTGCGCACGTGTGTTTGCAGGACGAGGTGATAAAAGAGAGAGCAAGGTTGGGCACGGCCATGTTTACTTAAAGCTTCTGTTTCCTCTACAAGTCCCAGTCCCATAACATTTCATTTTCTAGAGACTCCTGTGCCACGCAAAGGCCCAGACTAGAAGATGGTGTTGTTATTTGGCACCATAAAATATCTCTTCAGAGAGCTGTTCCCCACTCAAATATTTATTGGCCTATCAAACACAGAGTGATATCTCGGTAAAAAGGGTCCCTGTTTTCAGATGCCCACCCCTAACCGGGAAGTGCATGTTGGGGGAGAGGTTTATGAGGCCGGCTTTTTTTTTTTGGATTGGCCATTGTTTGGGAGAGTTTGGCTATGTGTGTGTGTGAGAAAGAGAAAGAGAAGAGGGTGAGTCAGGGGCTCTGCTGACGTCTGTTCTTGATGCTCATTTTGCAGAGCCCTAACTCTAAACACTGACACTGACAAGAGTGTGTATCTGTGTTGCATGCACCCACACAAGTGGTTGACAAAAGAGTCGGATGTTGTCGTCCTAGCACTGTTATTACCGGGACCTCACATGCATGCTGGGGGGTTGTTTTCATGTGTTCAATACCAGATGTTGTTTGTGACTATGGAATCTTTTATTTGTCTTAAAATGCATGACAACAGCTTTATACCGATGGCAAGACGGCTCCTACGCTCTTCTGTCTGCATTCGGGGTAAAAGCACATGTTGTGGTGCTTTAACATGGCCTCCAGTTCCCTGACATTCTTCTACAACAGCTTGACTTATGATTACGTCACCCAGAAATGGCAGAGCATGTGTGTGAGCATCATGTGTGGCCTCAACTGCACTGGCTCTGGCTTTGAACTGATTGCTCTCAACATCAGTGGATGTGTTGTTGTGCCATTTTAGGAGGAAGAGAGAAATGGGAAGAAATAAGGAGAGGGAGTTGACTTGCTCGCAGCTCTCTTTATGAGATTACTAGATAGTCAGGGAAATTGGCTAAAAAGTTATTAGAATCAGACTAGCTTGATTAGCATGACAAGATATTCTTTATCTCCCAAAGCTCTCAAGAATGAGTCATTAGAAATATTATATCCACCAGAAGGTACAGTAACAGTTAAATCAATGCCGACTCTGCAGTTTCCATCAGCTCTATGGAGCGTTTTAGCGTCTTTTAGCTCACTGTTTTGGTTTACTCTTACTGCTCTCATCAACTTTGTTTCCAGCGGCAGCATTCGGTTGTTTTCAGCAATAAGCTCTAATAAACCCACTGTACGCTACCTGCCCAGCACCAGATGACAGAGAGTCAAAGTTAGCGACTAGCTGGTGAACATGGTGGAGAATTTACAGTCACAGCTAAAAGGCCAGACATTTCCCTCAGGGGTTGGTGGAAACCAAAACAGAGCCATAAAGGAGAGACAGAAACATGACTCCAAATGAATACTAACATTGCTGGATGTGTAAATAGGCAACTGTTTGCCAGCACATTCCCCATATCTTTATAAGGTGATAACATGACAAGCCACAAAAATGAGGACTTGACTTCCTGAAGACTTAATTTGACTTGAGACTTTAAAGCAAAAAACATTCAAGTGTCAATGTTGACCTAGTAAAATCTTAGAACAATAAAAAAACAAATAAGACAGTGATGGGCAGACATTGCACAGCCACACATCTCACATACTGTATTTATTTGTTAGGCCTATGCATTGAAAGAACTTTGTAAAAGCTTTGAAAGGAAAATGTTAAAATGCCGTGTCATATTAATGTTCAGCATTCAGAGACATGAAAGATATCTTGACTTGCAGTTTGTTTCTGAAGACTCATGACTTGGGAAATTGAGACTTGACCTGAGACTTCTATTGGCAGACTTGACACTTTAATTAGACTCGTCTTGAGTTACTTGAGACTTGACTTGGACTTGCGCCAAAAGACTTAAACACATCTCTTATATATACTATGCTATATGTCTGTAATATCCCTTTTATTTAGTTTCAACCTGCTACCACTGTTTATCTGCTGATGCAGTTTATCATTGTGTGCCATTATGTAATATTATTTGGGCACAGCTTGGGCCTCATTGGAAGTCTGTTAGTTGTCTATCTCATATCAAAGTGCTTATACCCAGACTTAGGCCTACACTTAAACACGTAAAATGCAGTTAATTGGAATGCATCCTATGAAGACCTACTGTTGAAGCAGTGTTTGTAGTAGTAAAAGGTGTTTGTCTGTTTGTTGGGATCTGATAGGCCAGATCACTTGAGGATTGTACTTTTGTGAACAAGTTGAAATGGTATCAAGAAGCCATCAAATGTGCACAGGACGTGCCTGCTGAATAGACGCTTTTCCTCAGCAACCCCTGACCTCCTGTGCCCACCACAAAAGCTCAGGAGGCATGATTGGTCCATTTCAAAGTGGAAGGGACCACAGTTAAGGAAAGTCAAGGCGTCGGCCTGGTGTGTGGTTAATAAAGGGCACTGTTTTGGCAGCGGATACAATAACTCTGTCTTTAGGGGGTTTCCAAAGATCCCCTGCCCAAGCTTATGAATGGAATTGTCCTACAGTTTATTTCACTCTTGTGACATTTTTGTTGGCTTTTCTGTGAAATGGCTTAGAAGAATCTGTCTGGCTTTATTGTCATTCGTTAACCTCTCTGGCTGAACTGAAAGAACAAGCGACTGTATTAGACAAGCGAGTATATTTAGACCAGTTGTGGTTCCATGTGGAAAGACTTCACTCCCATGCAAAGAGAATTTTTCCAACCTGACTTTTTGTAGTCAGATCTTTTGCGCTTTCATAGTCTGAAAGTATGATGTGTGTCTGTTTTATAGGTTAGTTTAAATATAGTAGTTTAGGCGGGGTTCACTGCATTTAGTGGCTAGGCCCACATTCTGTGCCCCACCAAGCACTCTGCTCTTTTGCCTTTTTCACTTGAAAACTGTGAGACTGGGTCCTGGCTTTCCTCCGAAACTGTAAGTTATTTTCTCTATTCATCTACGCTATCTCCTAGGGTCATTGAATTATGCTTATGTTCATGTTATTAGAGAAATGATTCCTTCAGGACAGTCAGAGGGGAAAAAGTAGGCTGTAAACTTGACATGAATATTCATAACCATTTCAGACGAACATGATGAGAGGTCCAATTTGTTCTGTCGTAAGAATTCATGTTTCTCTCTTTGCTTCTAAACATGAATAAAACCTTTGTTTTCAAGTCCCGCATCCTCCGTGGGAATAACAGATGTACAAGGTCTTTTCTTGCTATCTGGGACATTCAAGCCCCCAAAGCCTTCTTTGAGTTGTTTAGTTTTTTCCCCCTCGTTTATGAATCCATTTTTAGACTCCTTTGAAAAGAAAGTTGTCAGAAATGGAGTATTGACATGTGACTGCTGTGGAATCGGAAGAAATACTCGACTAATCCATGATCAAGAAAAGGCTCTTGTTTTTTCACTGAATTATAGAATGTCTCTTGAATGATAGATATTGTTTGCTTTTATTTCAGTAAAAGCTATGCACTGCAACAGCAGTACATCTGGTCAATCTTACTCATGTTAGGCCCTTTACAGTCATCTACAGTGAGTTATGGTTCAACCTCCTCATTGTTTCCTAATCCCTTGATACCCATTTTAGTTTCCAACACCTTCCTGTTTCCAAATGTAGGTGTGGTTTTCAACGACGAGAAATTAAGAGATCATGCAAATCATGCTTCTCCATGTGAGCTTTTCTGTTGCTTCTTGCCCAAATTTCAGCCTTCATTTTGGAATTGCAGCAGTGCCTTATTGGTCCAGACATGCCTGCTGTGCAAGAATGTCTTGCAGCAATCCCAAGATAATGTCTGACTTTTTATCTTGATTTCTGTGGTTCTAAAATCCCCACAAGAACATGGAAGATACATTGGAGACTTTTTGTTTATGTTGTTGTTATGCTTGCAAATATGTGAAAATGGCTCATTTTCCGTTCCATCTCATCCTATGGAATTATACAATTGGTAGACAGAGATTAATATTAGAGATTATTTCTTAACTGGCATTTGAGTGAGTCATTTTTTTGTTGGTAACACTTTTCTTTATGTCCCCCTATTTAGCATTTATAAGTAGTATATAAACATTTAATAAATGGTTTATAACACTATAATGTAGGTGTGAGCATATATAAGTTTTTATTAATGTATTTGTCAACAACTAATCCTCATGTGGGAACCCATAATTGGATGCTTGTGTATGAACAGATAATGAATGACAATATAATAAAACACAGTTGTAACAATTTAAAATATGTCTTCATAGGAGAAGTAATCATTGTTGCCAAATACTGTTCATTAATAAACACTTACAAAAATGTCCTTATAGCTGCGTACAACTATATTATAGAGTGTTTACAACCCATTTACTGAATGTTTATACAGTGCTAATGAATGCTAAATAGGGGGAAAGTGTTACCTTTTTGTTCCACAAATCCTTGATTGAGGGTTTTTTTTGGCTGTACTTAGTACTTGCGACTGGATGTACTTGAGCTCTGAGTCAGCCCATGTCGGCTTATTTTAGTTGTTGCATGAGTGTGTCCCATTCCTCATTAAAAGGTGAAGAAAAAGCAGCTACCATGTAATATGCAAAAGAAATAATCTGATTTCTTTATGAGCAAATCACAAGATGTTTACTGCTAGATGTTTCTTCATTTAACTTGATAGGCAGCAGCCTAGACTGTTATAATTTACTGGCTGTGTTGAATGAATAGAGTCTATTTTGGGGACTGGGGGGGCATTAGGTTTAAGCTTGATACTTTGGGCATGGGCAGACCATGGATGGTTGTTGGTTGTGTTTTCCACTGTGGTTGCCATCACATACCCATATGCTTCTGAGGTCCACATCTTCCAGCCTGGCTCCTATCTCATACAGTACCTCCGCTCAGCACAGAGTCAAATTAAGTGGCCCAGAGGCACGATGAGCGGACAATACTCTTGCATGCCGTTGAGGTCAGAGGAGTTTGTAGAGCACAAACACACTGCCACATAGTAGACTTGGAGTAAGTTCCGCACAGACTTTTGACTAATGTGTGCATATACACTAGAACCCGACTGATAACTCAACCAGGCCAATATATATCTGACATTTGTTTATCACAGATGTATCTGTATGAGCGTGTATGTTGGCCGATAAGTGACAAGAAATCACAGTACAGAGATGCCAAAGATATATTCGAACAAGAGTTTACTGCCATGCTAGTGGCTCTGTGAGGCCACTAAATGCTAACATCCACATGCTAACATGCTCACAATGACAATGCTAACATGCTGATGTTTAGCAGTTATAATGTTTACCATGTTAATGATTTTAGTTTAGCACGTTAACATGCTAACATTTGCTAATTAGCACTAAACACAAAGTACACCTGAGGCTGATGGAAAGTCAGTAGTTTTGCAGGTATTTGGCCATGACCTGATGCTTAAGTTAATTTAAGGGATCACCAAAGTTATTTGAACAATTGATCAAATGGGGAACTTGTACCAATGTACAAGGAATGTTTGTACTAAATTTCATTTCAATCCATCCAGTAGTTATCGAGACATTTCACTCAAAACCACAGATTTCAATCTCGAGGAAAAGTAAGGGGGTTTACCAAAGTCAGTAGGATACATCGTCTGTGAACCATCAATGTCTGTACAAAATTTTGTGCCAATGCATCTTGTAGATGTAGAGATATTTCGCTGAATAAGTAATAACTTTACCAGCTGGTGGTGATAGATAAAAACTCAGGGGATCATCAGAGTCATTAGGATTTCTCCTCTGGGCACCATGGATATCTGTACCAAATGTCATGGCAATCCATCCAATAGTTGTTGAGACACTTAACAAAAAAGCACAAATATCAAACTCAAAAGTCACTTGGTCACAAAGTCACTTGGAAACATTGCTGATTGAGGACTGTAAGCCACCTTTTTACTTTTTTGATTTTGTAACTCAGCAGTACCCCAGGGAGCACATTTTCATATCAATGAATGCCAAAGCTAATCACTGTTGTGACACCCTAATGTGCTAAGAGCAAGTTTGTCAGTGTAGTGTGACAGTCACAGCTTCTGGATGCCAGTAGCTGTGTTTGCATGGGAGTGAACATACTGTGGTGGCTCCTTGCCAGCAGCAGCTGACCCCCTTCCAGCAGCAACAAGGCCTTTTAACCCTTGGCTTTGTTGTGGAACCTCTTTTGTTTCAAACTGCTGCCCTTCGTATGTCATCGTCAGGGTCTTTCACTTGACCTCATTCATCTTGGCTCTGCACTGGAGGCTCTTGGCAGGTACAGAGGGCTGGAGTGACAGTGTAAGATCAGTCAGAAAGATGGAGCCTGCTGGAATAAGGAGCAGGAATGGCTCACCAGGGAAACACATTGCCTTTATTTAATCTGAATGCTATACATGAGGCAAAGTCAATTGTTTCTGTGTTCACGGTGGCTTGATACTAAGTGGATTTCTATTTGCGCTGTGTCTGGATTACTTAGCTGGAATGCCTTGGCTGAGCGACAACATCTTGTTTTATTGCAAATCACTTGATAATGGCTATTTTAGCTGTATGTTGAGTACACAGCAGATTTGAAGCGCTGGGTGCAAAATATACAGAAATGCCATGAATGCTTTTTCTATTGGCTGTTGTGATCTGGCAAAAAAACAATGGGGAAAAGATATAATCTATATGAGTATTGATGGGTTTTTCTCTGTATTCTACATAAAAGATTTCACAAGATGAAGGCAAAGAGGGAACACCAGTCAAGAATTGCATCTCCAAACAGTGCTACAAGGTTATCTGGTGTACGACTAATGCAAAAAATCGTTAATGGTTAATATTTGTTGACACTCATCCATGTTCATTCAACTCTACGGTAATCTGAGCCTGTCCTCGCCAGAAAGACAACAGCATCTGTTCAAATTCTGTGAAGTGAAGTGACCTCTTGTGGTCATGCGTCGCATCTCAGAAGCAAAGGTGGTAGTAGCTCGACATTCTAGTGCTGCAACAATTATAAGGGAGGTACAAAATGTCTGACTTTGACACTGGAGGTCGCGGTTTGCATCGTGTCTCATACCTACAGTCAACGTTGGTTTCTTTTCACCATGACCACGGTCATTCCCTAACCTTAACCAAGTAGTTTTATCTTCCTAGACTTAACCAGAACTTAATCATAGAGGTGGCAGATTAGAAAACACATTTTTGTAACAGTCATATGCATTTTGGAAGGCACTGACAAATAATATTGTCCTGCTGATAACCACAGAGGCGTCACATAAAAAAAGGCTCACCTGGGTTGTTTTGGAAGGCAATGACAAGTGACCTATTTTGACGTATAGGACTTGTTGTAGTTGTGGTGATGTTGTACTGGATCGCATTATATGGAGGGGTTGCTAATATTTTGTCCACCCCCATTTACATCCATAGCATGAGGGAACAATATAAGCTTTAAAAAGGTGTATTGGATTGCATTAGATCCTGGAGGTGTACCCAACAAACTGGTAACTTGCCTAATGTTATGTAACTTATCCACTTGAGTATTTTCACATGCAGAGCCCTTTTCTGAACATCCCACCTGCTCTTAACGTCTCTGATGAAATATTCCTGGCCTCTGGATGTTACCTTGGTTATCTATGTTTCATTAGTTTAGAGATGATGGCGGCATCACTTACCTCCTCTTGACGGATAAATGGACTCTATCTCAATCTTATCAGGCCTCTCAGGGCTGCAGCATTGCTTCAGCCAAGGGTAAAGGCCAGCAGGTCAGTGTGCTGACAAAGGAGGGATGATGTCACCATGTACCATACTAGTATCAACCCCTGACAGATTTATGAGCGTGTATCGTTGAACGTTCATATTGGGGGAATTGGGCTGTGTGAGCATGTTGCCTGCGAGTTTGTTGGTACTACAAGCACATGCCATTATAATCAATTAATTGGCATCTATTGTTTCAATTAGTGCTAAAAAGATCAGTAGAGTCATTGATTAGTTGATTGACAGAAAATTGTTGACAATGTAATCGATTAATGTTCGCTAGTTGCAGCTTCTCAAATGTGAGGATTTGTTGTTTTATATCATTGTAGATGAATATCTTTGGGTTTTGCACTGTTGGTTTGACAAGACAAGCTAGTTGAAAATGAAAACAAAAAAATAAGTTGTGGCCCAAGTTTTAACTTTGCCTTTCTTCTCTTGGCAGGTATATCTCATCAATGTCACCTACTCTGACAACACCTCCCACATCATCTACAGAAGATACAGCAAATTCTTTGACCTACAGGTAATCTTCCATCACTCATGTACTCCCCTGCATGCTCCCTGTGGGGCATATTTGTATCCCAATCCCCAATTCCATTGCTGCTGATGTATTTTGAACATCAACCCGTCAACCCTGTGGACTTGCAGCATTGTTTTGTATAGATTAATGTGTAAGCCTCGTGACTGTTTACTGCCGCCGTGTCTAGGCTCGTGTTCTCCACACCTCGTCGCCTCAATGAATCAATGTGTGTGTTAGTAATTGGTCGGGGAGCGGGGGAGACATGGTTTGTATCCCTTAGCCTCGTAGAGATGTAGCAATGCACTGCATCTCTCTCTCTCTCTGCTCTCTCTATACCCCTCCTTCTTTCTCCCCTCTTCTTCCTCTCTCTCATCTCATCTCTGCCTTACCCTCAAAACGTCAGGGAGCTGACAGGCCTTTTTTATAGTACAAGCAAGAAATCCACAGGGAAGTCAATTTAATGTACCATGCTGTATAGCGGGTCGCCGGTAGATTCTGTACTGCAGGCTGCTCTGATTGGTGGTTTCTTTAGATATAGTCGTATATGGAGGAGGTCTTTTTCTGTTTTCTTGACTTGGCTTGGATGCTTTACTCTCATGTTTAAAGTGTCAAGTTCTCTCTTCTGGACTCTATTTTGGAACGGAGCAAGAGGTGCAGCGAAAACCCTGCCCAGTGTCTCTCAGATTGACTATTCTATACTGAGAGAATGCTTGTGTGCATTTATGCCCCTTGCACCCTCGGCCCGCTGCAAGCTGATACCATATGTATGTTGGACCAGAGGTTTCCGGGTCACTAGTAAATATGAAGGGGCCATAGTGAGAAAGTTACAGGGGGCACATCTCAATAGCCCCAGTGTGCTAGTCCAGAAGAAAAAAGTCTCAATCAGTCCAGGAAAGGTTCTTTCTGAAAGGTCCCATTGATAACCAGTGGGGCAGTGTGAGGTGGAAAATAGACCCCCCCCCTGCAACTGATTACTGCCAATGTGGAATAAAAGACAGAGGTAGAATAATAAAAATAGAAAAGCAAGCGAAGTATGCCTGAATGTTCCTCTGTTCTGGAAAAGTCAGAAACATAGGTAAGTGGAGTGGATATGTGTCTTCCTCCTGATATTCAGCCTCTCACGAACGCAAGCGTGGTCCTCAAATTGCTTGGGAGGAAACTAATGAACCTTAATGGTTCATGGATGGCTTGGCACAAAATCACTCCCAGTCAGCTGCGGCAAGATTGATTTTGTTAGCTTTGTCAGATGGCGGGGAGCAAAGGTCACCCAACTTGGTCATCGCTTTATTGAGTTGTCAAAGAAAGCGGCTCTCACATGGCCAAAGTTTGTCAGACTTTGGCCTGGCTGCTAATGAGTGAGGTCTATTGTGAAAATCCCTTGCTACATATTTCTAGGATTTACCAGATGTCCCTTTTAAAACACACTGCAGTATATCACCACCAGCACCTCACCGCTCACATCTTACTGCCTGGTTCTTTGATGTTTTCATTTGCACTGTGGCACACATGAATAAAACTACCACTGGCAATACTGACAGACCAGCTTCCTAATACTCAGTAATCCTCTATCTCTGCTGGTATATGGACCGAAAGTAAAGTTCTCTCTGCTAGCCTTTGATCTTGCTAGATTCCTTTGATGGTGCTGTTTGATCCCATTGTTTTCAGAGCAACCTGGAGCCTCTCCTGTCCAAACATTTATCCCGTGCAGAGACCCTGCTGCTCTCAGCAGCCCTGCCAACCCTACTCGAGAGAAACATGGATGGCCGCTCTGAAACTGTTGGAGAGCGCTTTAACCAAAGCTTTGGCAAAGACCGCTGGGGATTTCAAGACTGTTTCCTAGTAGTAACCAGAACAGGCTGTCTTCCTGGAAACACACTGGCCCTGGTTCTGGGCTGGCATGAAGAATGAGAGGGGCCACAGATGTTGCTTTAACTGACTTTGTTTAGGTTCTGTCCCAAAAACCAACTCTTTATGTTCTGCATTTGATGTACTGGATGTAGCACTGGCCATTCAAATTCTATTTGTCTCTTTCTGTATCACCCTTAAAAAGCTTTACACATACCTTCTGCCAACGCCGCCTGGAAAATGATGAATTTGAATGGATCCAGTCACATGTCCTTCAGTTCCAATGTGCTTCTGCCATCGTGAAGCCGGCGATGTAGAGAATGTGTTAAGGTAAAAATAATAGGGGCCATATTAGTGCTATTTAGGGTCCCTCTGTGAAAAAGAAGTCATTTACGACTAATAGAATGAATATATTAATGCAAAATGTTGCCAGAATTGTCCTGTGGGGAGCCATTTTTTCTGTGCACTTTTATTCTGTTAAGAGTGGGTTGGATCTCACACTGTCCACTTCTTTGGGGAGAAAGTAGCGCCTTTCTCTTTGCCATTTCCATTAGTTTTTTATTTGACAGCTGTTTGGGGGCTGAAAGCTGCCCTGGTTTGATATTTTGTGTTACTTGCTAACAACTGACATACTTCAATTACAGGCAGGGAACAAGGAAGACCAAAGCAAATCACGACAGACGGGTGCTTGTACATACACATACCTGCCACAGCAACACATACTGTATATATGTCACGTAAATACTCAGAACACTTCATGCATTCGCTATTATCCACACCCTTACATATTTTCTGTTCTCTTATGTTTGTACACTAAAGAACAGCTCATCGTCCTCGTCAGGATATGACTGGCTCTTCCTGGCTGCTCTGCTGAACACTGATGTGGTTTTGTCTCAGCCAGACCTGAGTCAAACAGTGTGTCCTTCTGTCAGAATTAGACTGCCCAAGTTACTCGTCAGAGGGGAGGAAATCAGGACAGGGGGAGGAACAGGTCAGCTGGAGGACCGGGGAGGAGAGGAGCAATGAGGAGTTAGAGTAGGATGATGATGATTGTGGTGGTGATAATGAGGCAGAGGAGGACAGTGATGAAAGATATGAAAGTGATTATGGTAATGAGGATGACAGCAATACTAGTGGTGTTGATGATTAAGATTCATGCTGTTGAATGATGCTGACGACATTGATGATGCACATGGAAGAAATGAAAAATGTTGTGGGTTTCTTCAAGGTCACTTATTACAAAGAAGCCATCATAAGCATGTTTCAGGAACCTCTGAGGAGTGGGTGATTGTGCCCTGGGTGTCCTTTGGCCCCGAGCAAAGTTGGTATAGCCTATTTAAAGCTGCGGCATGGCTCACCATCTGAAAGAAGGACACGCTCTGACTCACGCTTTTTATGACGGCCTTTGGTTTGTATTCTGCCCGCACGCACACAAACACACAAACCCTCTCTCTTCTTTTTCCAAGTCTGCACTCATACAAGCCTCCCTCCAGCAACTGAATATTTAGTTTGGGGACATTTTAATGTTACATCTCTCCAACATCCCTTTTTCAGTGTTTAGTGTACCTTTCAAGAACCAACAGATGATATTAGTCTGGTTTGCTCAGAGAGTCACTTTCAAGGTCGATATTCAATCCTTTTGGAAATAGCTTTATGGATGCTAGCAGCAGGCTTTCGGCAAACAGCATGTTATGTTCAGTGCAGAAAATTATACAGAAGCTGTGGTCAAAGCGCTTAAAAGGAAGGTCACTGAATTGGGAATCTCTAACCTCTAAGTGGGCTGTTTGATGGAAACATATGTCTAGACCACAAGGCATTATCGGTATGCCATCCTTGAGGATAAATTGCTGAATAGCCAGGCCACTAGCTCAGTCTATTTGCCCTTGAGGTGTTCTGTGGACGTACTGTAACTCAACTGAATGAGGGAGCCCATTGTTTCAGGTCGAGGATAAAGAGCTGTTTTATTTAATTTATGGGTGTGTGTGCGAGAGAGAGAAGAGCAGGAAACATACTTTTTAGCCCCTGATGAGAGGCAGAGGAAGGACACCTACACGCCAAACACAGGACCTGTTCTTGTGAGTTACAATCGAGCACTTGACAGGATGGCCCAGGCCAGGTCCTCACTGGACTGGGAGCAGAGGGGGGAAAGTATGCAGGGTTTCCCACAGCCATGGCGAAGGGATCAGGAGAGTGGGCTAAATTTAGGATGAATTTAGTTCAGCCATTTGTGGGACATTTCCATGGTTAAAAAAACTTACCAGTGTGACTATGAGGTGAGTGGGAATCAGGGAATCAGAGAGACAGACAGAGGAAACTTATGTAAGATAGTAGGCACAAGAAAAGGAGATATAATTTGATTAAAACTTGTGAATAGAAGGAAGATGTGAATAGAAAACGTAAAAAACATATTCTAGAGGAAGAGATGAAATTTCCCAATTGAAACTGTTTTGAAGTTTTTATTCAGTAGGATGTCTAGATCTGGATCTGCATAACAAAAAGACAAACGTGGGATACGTATGCCATGTTATGCGCAGTAGTTCATAACTAAATAGCAAAAACGTTTAAAAATATGCAATGTTAGAAATTCTGTTAAAAAGTGGGGTCGCTCGTAGTGAAGAACCCACAGCGAATTATCAGTCAACTAATTGGCGACTAGCTAGTAAACACAGTGGGGCGTTTAGCAGCTAAAGAGCCAAATATTTGGTGGAGAGCAAAACAGAGTGAATAGTGAATGTGGTTTTGTCAGATGGCCAGAGACATGACCACATGCAGCTTTAAAAATCACTTAGCATTTACAGTTTAGTCATTAAGCAGACGATTTCAGATTCCGATTCAACATTGCTATGCAGAAAACAATGGAAGTTCTGTGATGGATTTATTCCACTTAGCCTTGTCCATGGCTGGAGTGGAGGGCTTATTTCAACGCTACGCTCAGACTATTGCCAGATCACATCTTCTGGCAACAAATCTCATAAGCCAGGCTCATTAGAATCACCCGAAGATGATGGTGGTCCGACAGTAGTTGTGTTTCCAGAAATGTATTTTTATGTGCATTTTGAAGTATCGCATTAGAAAAGCTTCATGGAAACGGTAACATTTGATAAAACTTCCTAAAAAAGTTTTTACGCTCGTTTGAGGTGATTTTTGCCTTTGTCAAAAAAGAAGTGATGCGCCAAATAGGATATGCCTTTGCCGAATAAGTTCTGACGTAGGGCACATTTAACTCACATGACTGATCAGCTGTTTCCGCTGAAGCATTCTGCATTAATTTGTCTTCATCTCCAGCATGAAACATGGCCAATGCTAGCTGACATGAAAGAACAATTCAAACTTGCCCAATAGAAACTAATTCCTGAGGACCTCTCTCCATTTTTATCCCGTAGATGGGTTAGATGGCCAAGGAGACTTGCACCATGCCTAAATGCGTAGCCTATACCGCCAACTTCTGACCAAACTATGCTTTGCAATGAGCCTAGTTTATTCACTCCAAACCAGTTGATGGAAACATGCCTAATTCGCATTTCTTTTTTGTGACATTTCAAAAGTTCGCCAAACATTTGCTTGACAATTGAATGGAAACACAGCTACTGACATGCGTATCTCATTACAGATTTGTCTGCTCTTTTGCCACACAGCAAATATCAAACTTTCTATTCAGAATGATTTACACTGAGTGAAGAAGTAGACTTGGCTTCGGTTTTTAGATCACCAACATAACAAGGAGTCAACAGTAAGAAAAGCATAGGTCAAAGCCTCAGTGCGCTGTAGTAGATGGATGCAGTGATCACCCTGAAGTTGGAGGCTCAGGCCTTTGCTACATTGATCCCATATGTTTATATGGTGTGTTTAGGTTGGCCTCTTCAAGTGTGTGGAGAAGAGGGGAGGTGTAGTTCCTCTCTGGGCTTGTGTTCTTTGGTGGAGGTGGAGAGGCCATCCCAGTGACTGGCAGCCTCTGCGTGTAAGGGCATGGAGGCAGAGGATGGGAGTTCATGATAAAGTGCATGTCAGTTATTAGTTTTTTGTCTTTTTTTTATGACTCCTCCTATTCTGACTTTTGCTGGTGGTGATTACCATATTGTTTAATTACATACAGTTTATTGAACAGATGAAGTATACGTATATTCCCCGTTTGCTTCCTCTGTTTACACTGCTGCCTGTTATCTGGAGATGTATGTGGCAGCTGACAGACTTCCGCTATTGCTCTCTATCCATCTCTGTCTTGTTTTCTTTGCCTCTCTTCTCTGCGCTCGGCTGGCCAGCCCTCATGTTTCTGTTCAGCTCAAGGTCTCCTCCACCCGAATGGGATTTTGAGGAGAGTCGATGAAAACTTTTGAGCGCTTTGTGCTCCTAGACATCTTCGGCAGCACAGTGCTTCACACTGAGCTTTGAACAGAGAGGATGCTCAAGGTTTTTTTCTTTTTCATTACATTTCTTGCTTTGCCTCCGCTGCCTTTGTTCACCATTTGATAAATCACACAGTATTTATTTTATACACCTACATCTTCTTCAGAGAGGGCAGGCTTGTGTTTTCTGTATGTCTGGATAATGTTGCAGCTTGTACTGGTCAACAATATCTGTTAAATGACTTAACAATAACTGCTGAATGACTGAAGGACTGATGTTATCAGCAACATGGGATTAAAAGGAATAGGAAACTGTATGAAGTGAATTCATGGCTCGATAATAACATGTTCATATGTCAGTTATAGCTATTACATACATTCAAACATAGTCATAGTCATTTTTTAAAGCCACTATGTGTAGCCTCTGAAAATGTCCATCTTTGGCGAACACTACTGGTAGTATCAAAAACTTCTGTGGTCTGAAAGGGTGTTGCTGCTGCAGATGCTGTTAAATGATCCAACAAAAACTTTGTTTGAACCATATTGAGACCTTAAAGTTGTCCTGTGGAGTTTTCTTGGATTCAAACAAAAGTTGTTTATATTCAGTGTTACTCACCAGAACACATAGTGTGTATCCTTGAGGTCTAACAAATATGTTACCTGTATTTTCTTCCCCATAAAACATGTGCAAAACCAGTTTTTGAAATATTTTAAATCGTGGTTTGTTAGCTTGCAGTCTTCTTCTTCACTGACCTTTTTGGCACATTACGTTTCTTGGCGGGTTACCACCAACAACTGTCGATTAGCAGATCACGTGAAACCAGCAGGAATGTGTATCGCAATGCCCGCGTATATGTGCGTCCTCACACAAAACCCGTAAAAACATTGGTCCATAGCGCTACTAGTGGTCAAAAACTCCACAGAGTACCTTTAAGACCCACACAGGTTTGACTTGGGAGCACTGAGAATGAGCGACAAGTAGGCTGCACCAATTTTCATTAGGATTGTCTCATTCTCCTACAAACAAAAAATAATGCATTACCATAATTTGAAAGATGCTAAATGCTACATATAGCGGCTTTAAATTTTGAGTGAAATATACATCTTTTTGAAAGGCCAAAAACATTTGTTCTTCATTGGAAATAAAATAATTGTCTATTAATGATTTATATCAAGTGCTCCTTTTTGTTCTTTTTCTGACCGCTTGATAGCTACAATGTGGTGCTTGACACTTAACACAATAAAAGTCCAAAAGGCAATACCAGGCAAAACACATGTATTTGAAAGTTATTCAAGCATACTTCCCTATGTTTTATAACCCACCTGACATTACCTGTGTTCTCCTGATGCCTGAAACCCCACCCATCTGGCATTCCAAACATGTTAAAACAAACTTCCGTAAAGGTTTATTGCTGATAGTGCAGAGTCCACAGACTGCCTCCCTGTGCCCCCGCTTATCTACAGTATCGGTGGTAAGGGCCAGTCCCAGTCCAGCCAATGCCCTGCCTCACCTCTCTGTCTGTAGGTTAATGAACAGTGATTGGGTAAACAGCAGGCTGGACAGGACACACAGGGCGCTGGCTGAAAAAGAGAGAGAGACACGAAACCGAGATAGAGACACACAGAGATAAGAGATGAGAGTTCCCACTAGAATTCAAAGTGAAACTCAGGTGTCTATCTCCTCTCGTTCTGCTGTCCCCGTCAGCCTTTTTTCCTATTTGTCTTCGCCTCGCTCCACGCATCTGACTCGTCACGTCTTCCCCCCCGCCTCACACACTTTTTCACGTTCATATCTCATTCCTACAAATTTTTAACCCTATCTCTCTCCCCCTACTGCTGTCATGTCTCTCCTCGCCTCCATCTGTCTCCTCAGAAACCCTACCCCGTCTCCCACCTTCACCTCCCCCCACCAACACCCCCTCTGGTCTCTTCTGAGCTAGTATTCCCTGGCTAATCTGCCACAACCTGCACGTTCCTGGGGTCAGGTGTATTATCTTGCAGAGCTACAGGCTGTAGAGGTTTCTGTTATGGGTTTCTATGTTAGGCTGTTTTGCATGCATGTATTTTATTTGTTAGTGTGTGCACATTTGTAAGTGTGTTTGTGCGTGGGTGTATGTGTGATGCATTACTGGTGTTTCTCCTGATTACCCAGGCAGTCTTTCTATTACATGTTGATCCAATTTTCCCCCACTGGGGCCTCTCCATCTCAGTCGGATTACATTTTATACTATAGACACTGAAGGAGCTTTAAAGGAAATTAAAGACCTTCAAATTAAAACCCTTTAACAGAGCATAGTAGCATCTACAGATAGAAAGTTAGCCTCCAGAGGGTGACCCCTGGAATTAATATTGTCCAAATAAAGAGATGTAAACGATAATAGCAACCCAGAACTATTATTACTACAAAATATGACAAAGACAGTCACAGTTTTAGCCGGACAGTGTTGCTGTTTTTTTGGTTTGGTTTTGTTAGCATTTCTAATGTGGTGTCTGCTCATCTATGGGTCAGATAAACTGGCATTCATACTCTGCCAGGAAAACTGGGAACTCTACAGCAGGCTTCTGATGCTAGGCCTCCGGTGGTTGGGACAGACACCTTAAAAAAAAAAAAAAAGACATGAAAATGCAGTGCAATAGTGTTTTCAAAATTAGCCAGCTTAGCTAACAACACTCAGTGATTGCAAACTGCTGAGTGTTTGAATCAATAAAACACTCTTTCAGCCTTGCCCTAGTTTCCTTGTCATTTAATAACTAGACATGACAAGGAAAAGCAGCAAATTTGTATTCACATTTTTCTTCTTTCTGGTTTCTCCCATTTTGTTTCCAGTGTTTTTGTCTTTCTCTTTCATGCTTTCTTTACTTCTCTCAGCCCACTCATGGTTATATTCCAAACCTCACTTCTCCTTTCCCTTCCACGCCCTTATAAGTGTGGGCCGTGGAGTGCATTGAGCAGCAACTCTCTCTCTCACACACACACAAGGAGGTCATTGCCATCCGATTCACCCCTTCTGACTGTGGTTTGGCCACACTGCCTAAGGTCTGTCCTGGCTGTCAGCATGGAAACTCTTGAGACCGTCAGCATGGCTAAATTAGGTCCTATGCTACTCCGTTAGCGCTGAACCCTGGCACAGGTGAGAGTCCTTCCTCTCTGCCTTCGCCTGTAGTGAACTGTAAGTTGGCTGGCCTACAAACTCAAACAGTCTGTGTGTAAGCTGACACTGTTCTGTTCCCCAGATTGAGGTTGCGGGCGCTCTGGAAAGTGAAGCTGTTGTTCGGTTGCTCAGGCAGAACTCAGGCAGGCAGCTGAGATGGTAAATGGCCTGAAAATGCCACTGGAACATTAATTTTAGCCAATGCTTTAAAAACGTTGGGCACAAATGAAGGCCAAAGCTCATAGGATAAATGGATTGATTCTTCTTTGTTTAAATGTAATTGTGGTTGGCCCTGTTCTTGTTTCTCATCCCTTTAAAACTGCAATTTATTATGAACTAAATAAAAATAGCCATCTCTGCCCTAATGCCTGTAAATTACAGTATGTGTGGTGAAACACCTACTCATTTTTCATCCTCTCCTACCCTTGTTTACCCACTGGACCTATTCTGTCTTCAAGGTTTTCTCACAGCTTATGCTGTTTTATCTCTTTGATTAATGTATTTTTAATGAGTGTGTGTGTGAGTAAAGCATCCAGTTGTCTGAACTTCAACACCACTACCTCTGCTGAACTGGGGAGATGGAGAGAGAGAGAGACATAAGGATTGTTCCAGCGGTTTGAAAGCGGTGCATTTCCCTGCCAAAGTTCTCTTCCAGCAGGCAATGTTTTGCACAGTGTTAACACAATTGACACAATTGGCAAACTGGCTCATGAGTCTTTAATTTGTTTCAGTGTGAGCACTTGGGTGAATTTAAATTATGCTGTTTCACCAAATCCATTCATCAGCACCTTCTACTGCTATTTTTTATCCTTAACCTAAAGCTGGAAGTACAATACAAAATTGGTGATTATAAATAGTGTGGTTAATAGATCAATTAGTCCATCAACAGAAAAATAAATTTTAGTTCAATTTTGACAATCAATTTTCGTATCATGTCATTTATCAAGCAAAAATGTCAAGTATTCGCTGGTTTCAACTTCTCAAATGTGGGAATTGGTTGCGTTTCTCTGATACACTTCATTTGGTTCATTCTTTGGGTTTCTGACTGTTCTACAAAACAAGCAATTTAAAGATGTCTCCTTGAACTTTGAAATTGACATTTTCAGTATTTTCTGACATTTTATAGACTTAACTATTAATCAGTGAAGTGAAAAAATAATGAACAGATACATTTATAAAGAACAAGATTGTTTGTTGCAGCCCTAAAATTATTCAAACAATCCCATCCTCCATCTTTACAATATTGAAAGGAGGTGTTTGTATTAATACGAAACCATCCGATTCATATCACTCATAAGGCTACAGATGCCACCAGGTTTTAAGATAAGCTGGAATTCCAGTTCAGCCCCAGGAGAAAATGGGATTCTGTTCCATTAAGTGTGTGTCCCAGTCAAAGCCCATTCCCAGAGCCTCGTTCCAAAGGCCACAGCAGGCTGTGCAGCCTGAGATTGGGGGGTGACGAATGAGCGACTGTGGACGGACAGAAGCTACCACATCCCTGCACCTGTTCAAACTGAGGGGAGGGGGGCCTGAATCGCCACATGGGTCATAACACCCCATAGTGTTGACATCTCCAGGAACAGAGCTCAAATTGTAGACACATCTGACCCCCACGCCACTCCCACACATGCATTCACTGCATAGAAGCATGCAGGATACCAGGATATCGTGTTCCATCCAAATATAATGTGCCAGCCATGGGCAGTGATTTGTCCAGATCTGGTGCCAGGGTGCCAGTTTATATTTAGAGGCACAACTGTGAGTGATTGTGGCTGGAAAGGAACGCCTTCCCCCCCTCGAGCTCATCTCAGACATCTGTTTCTCTGAAACTGAATACTGCTAGGCGCTAATGCATGTTGAGACTTGATTCATGTGTTCAATTAGTTTCTAGTTTCTGGATTTAGGATTTGATCTGTACTAAGAAAGATAAAGAAATTAAATGTTGGTCTATAGTTGCACTCCTCACGTGTCAAAGATTTGTGGTAAAGTTGCCTACCTGAGCTTGTGTTCCACAAGAAGAAAAAGGGGTCAGAGAGACGAGGGGGAAATTGATGGACCCTGGGAGTAAAAGTGAGAGGAAACAGCATGTTTACATCATAGAGACAGGGTACATGTTGGCTTTATCATTAACTGTATGCTTGCTTGCAGACACAAGTGGAGCAGTAAGAGCAATGACCCTATCATGTCATGCCTTGACCTCAGTGAGCACAAGCATGCTGAGTCTGTGGCCTTGCTTACTATCACCATGTTTCCTTGGAAATGCCGCGAAGATCACATGGCTGCCTTGCCTGCAGGTCATGAGTTGTTCCAATGCGTGTGTGTGTGTGTATGTGTTTATTTCCATTCCATTCTGTTCCAATGCTGCAAAGCCCGGGGTAAACCCTCACAGTCACACGACCACCAACAGGAAGTGAGGCATCAATCCACTGCACAATAACAGTATAGCATCCCCCAAGTTTATGCCAACTGACTCTTGCAGTTCCTTATATGGAGGCTCTATTCTTAGCACATGATATGAAGAAGGAGCTGCTGCTCCTGGCCCTGTTGCCAGTTGTTCCTCTGTCTCTACATCTTTCAACAACTGAAACGAGGATAGATAAAAGGATCTCTATGGATTATACTGTATATTGCAGTTTGAAGAGAGTATTGTTCTTGAAGTGGATGTTGTGTTAATTAGTTGAGAAGCTCTCGTACAAAACTTTACATTTTCAAACAGTCTTGGTGGCTTGGTCCACTAGGAATAGGTTCAGTCTACATCCACACTACTATGTTTTTGTTTTCAAATCACTTTTGCTACGTTTACCCCTAGCATCCACACTACTCCGGCGTTTTATAACCCCTAAAATGGAGACTTTTTGAAAACGCTGCTGACCCCGTTTTAGTTTAAAAACTCTGGGTTGCGTTTTAGTGAGGACGGGCGAAAACTGAGACGTTCTAAAACGATGACGCAGACACCCACGTTCCTTCCCTGATTGGGTCGAATCAGCCATGACGTGTCCTTCCCTGATTCGTCATGCTCCTATCACAAACAAGCAACATCAGCCTTGCCTACCAGCGGTTAATTCAACAGGGATAACATGGATAACAAACACTTACTTTCAGTAACAGTTCCACCTGGTCGTCGGTCCAAGCAGAGAAGTCTCTGCTCTTACTTATCTCCATTGCTGTTCTTTGTTTGTAGTATTTTCTGCAACTAAATAAGACAGCAGAGTAGACAATCTGCTTCCTGTTTACACCGGCACGTGCATGCCCAGTGCACATGGTATGCGTTTCCAGGCGTGTAGTATGGACGGAGATTATATCTGAAACGGTGATAAAACGCTTGTGTGTACGGAGATCGTTTTAGTTTTAAAACGCTGTTTTAAAACAAAAACATAGTGTGGATGTAGGTTTGGCGATTAATCAATTGTTTTTTTAAGTCATTTATAAAGCAGCAGTGCTAAACATTCTCTGATACCAGCTAATCAAAATGTCATATGTCATCATGGTTTTTGGAGGTGAGATGGAGAGCTTCAACTGGGAAGTACAGAGAAAACTGTAGAAAAATGTATTGCTTCTTTTTTTGACTGTGATTGGTGGTGCATCATGCTGCTGCAAATGTTGGTGTTCTCTCTCTATTCTGGTCTGTTCAGGTCCACTGCATTTTGGACCTGATCCAATTATCCTCTGGTCTATTCGGATTGGGTTTGACTTTCCTCAGGTCCTTTTTCGGGTCTTGTTTTGAAAAAGATACATTTATGCATGCCAGCTTTGCGTAGGTTTTCCATGGTCCATAATTTCGGAGCCTGTGAAGCCATCGAGTGGGATCAGATTAATGAATACTAAACGTCCAAACACTAACTGAGATCTTAGAAATGCCCAACCTGTACAGTTCCCTCTGTCCATCTGCATACAAACAAAGTGATTTGTCTTCCTTTTATTAATTATTATTTGACCCTCGCAATATTGCATTTCCTTTTTGTGTCTTATCTAGAGCAATGTAGTCCATTTGAATCAGCTTGAATTAAACCAAGAATCAACAAAATCCTGATCTCCCTGAAGGTGTAATATGAAGAGATTTGCAGAAAAGATAAAGTAAGAATTGGACACATTACTTCATAGTAATCTGTACTCACTCTGACAAGAGATAAAAGAACCTCATCCACTTGCCTTTTTTTTTTTTACCTGACTCCCAACATTTACACCAGTGGTCCAGAGCTGCGCAGCATCATCCAATCACATCCCTTCACAACTCTTCTTCACACTTTCTCTGTGCTGGTTACCAAGGAGACAGTGAAGTGAAGTCTGGGAAGTGGAGCAATGGTTTGGCATGAGTGTTTTTTATTTATTTATTTTCTTTCTCTTTTGACATCCTGTGAATGGAATGTTCCCACCCGGACTAATGATTATGTGTTTGTCATATTAGAATAGAATAGAATAGAAGCAAGTTAAGGAAGCAAGACACAAGTGCTGAGTGTTTCCTATACAGCGTGCAGCGTGTATGCATGCATGTAAAAGAGCAGTCGTGTCACCTGTTTCCCGCTGTTCCACCTGTTCACACCATTTTCTCTCTCTGTGATCTTGCAATTCCTGGCGGGATGCGAGCACGCTTCCTCTTGCCAGGAATCAGTCAGCAGCGACAGGAAAGCGTGTCTTTTAGGGCGAGCTTGAACCAGGAGACTGTTTTGAATAATGCGTTGACCTTCATCCAAGTGGGCCAGTTTTTGGGCTGGACCGGTATTCTAAGAAGGAGGATGACTCACTTAGTGTGTTGAAGAAAGGGAAAAAGAGAGCTGAGCTGATTGAAGATGACATGGGCCGAGGGCTGACATGTCAAGCCTTAGAGGTGCTTCTGTCCTTTCCAGTTCTTTCCAGCACCTGTACACACATGAACACACACACATGCATACATATATGCTTACGCAACCACACACTCTTTGGCTTTGACTTTTTCCCCACCTCACATTCCACCCCATCATTCACTTTTGTTAAGAAAGCGGAAAAAAAGGGTGCAGTCACATTTTAAATCTGTGCTGCAAAGTCAGCATCTGCTTCTCTGCTAAATGTTTGATTGCTGGTCCATCATCCACCCGTCCCTGTGTGTCTTTCAGAGTGGGTTGTAAATTCAGCAGGCTTTTTTTTCCTGTTGTCCCAAGCAGCACGGGTGGGGGGGTCCAAACAGCTTGGTCTGCTGCAAGTTTTGTGCTCTCGCAGCAGTAGAAGTCCTGGCATGGATGCAGAAGTGGGGG